>LPNX010965679.1:274556-287092 GCA_001517045.1 Pseudotsuga menziesii | reverse complement strand
TCAGCATGAGATACATTTGCAGCAGGATGTGCCACTCCCGAACATAGCCATGTACCGGATGTCTGTAATGCAGAATGAGGAGATCAAGAAGTAGGTTCAGGAGTTGATTGAGAAGGGGGTCATCCGGCCCAGCACTTCTCCTTGCGGCTCTCCTATAGTCTTGGTTCCAAAGAAGGATGGGTCGTGGAGGATGTGTATCGACTACAGGGCCCTTAAAAAAATCACCATTAAAAACAGATATCCTCTTCCTTGTATTGATGATTTGCTTGATCAATTGAAACATGCAACTTACTTTACAAAATTGGATCTGCGTAGTGGGTATCATCAAATCCGTGTTGCTGAGCATGATGCTTGGAAAACATCTTTTAAGACGAAACAGGGTTTGTATGAATGGCTTGTGATGCATTTTTGGCTGTGTAACGCACCTGCTACTTTCATGTGGGTCATGAATGATGTCTTTCGTTCATTCATTGATGATTTTGTAATTGTGTATCTAGATGATATCCTTGTGTTTAGCAAAACTTTGGAAGAGCATGTTGTACATGTGAAGAAAATTTTAGATGTACTAAGAAAGGAAAAGCTTTATGTAAAAATGTCTAAATGTGAATTTGCTAAAACTTCGTTAGTATGTCTAGGCCATATTATTAATGGAGGCCACCTGTGAGTGGACCCAGCCAAGGTTGCTATCATTGTAAACTGGCCACGGCCTAACACCGTTACTGAAATCAGAAGTTTTCTGGGTGCGGTTCAGTATTGGAGCAAATTCATTTCTGGGTTTTCTTCCATTGCTGCTCCATTACATGCATTGACAAGCATTAAAGAAATTTTCCAGTGGGGAGGCAAGCACCAGAGAGCCTTCGACACTTTGAAGGAAAAGATCAGCACCGCACCAGTTCTGACATTGCCAGATTTGCAATAGCCATTTGAGATCGAAACTGATGCCAGTGGGTTTGCCATGGGAGCATTTTTGATGCAAGGAAGGAAGCCAGTCTGTTACCATTCAGAAACATTCTCTACTGCGGTAAGTAACTATCCGACCTATGACAAAGAATTGTATGCTTTAGTAAAGAGTGTGAAGAAGTGGAAACATTATATCATGGGAAAAGAGACAGTCATACATACTGATCATCAACCACTTCAATATTTAGAATCTCAAACTAAAATACAACAAAGTAGGCATTTAAGATGGATGGGGTTCTTACAACAGTTTCATCTCGTCATTAAGTATAAAAAGGGAATTCATAATAAAGTAGCAGACATGTTATCAAGGCCACCTATGAATGCTCCAATAATTCTTCAGAACAGTTCATTGACACATGAAAGTTATATTGAACAGTATGCAGAAGATAAAGATTTTAAGGAAGTATATGCATCACTAATACATGGTAAACAGGAAGAGAACTATTATGTACATAATCAACTCTTGTATCATCTCGGTAAACTTTGTACTCCAGAGAAAGAAAGAGTGCATGTGATTCGAGAAGCACATAGTTCATTGATTGCAGGACATTTTGGTGTAAGTAAAACATTGTCTGTATTGCAGAATCACTGTTATTGGCCTCAAATGCAAGAAACTGTAGCTAAATATATAAGGGGTTGTGTTATGTGTGCAACAAGTAAGCCTAGCAATAGGAAATTGGGTTTGTACACTCCTCTTCCAGTTTCTTCTCGTCCTTGGGAAAGTATTTCTATGGACTTTGTAGGGGGACTACCTATGTCTAGAAAAGGGCATGATTACCTATATGTTGTTGTGGATAGGTTCAGCAAAATGTGTATCTTAATGCCATGTAACAAGTAGATCACTGCTGAACAAACAACTCTTTTATTCTTTCAAAATGTTTGGGTACATTTTGGGCTGCCCATGTCTATAATATCTGATCGAGATTCCCGATTCTTGGGAAGATTCTGGTCAACTTTATGGGAACTTATGGACACTAAACTGAAGAAAAGTACAGCTTTTCATCCGTAGACTGATGGGAAAACATAGGTAGTGAACAGAACAATGGTTCAACTGCTTAGAGGATATTGTAGTAAGCATCCTAAACTTTGGGATCAGCATGCTTACAATCATGCAGTTCATTCTTCCACGAAAAGATCTCCTTTTGAAACTTGTTTTGGTTATCTGCCAAAAACACCGATGGACTTCTCTTTTGGCAAAGATGCAGTGGATGGACATCATGATGTAGATAAAGCTTTAAAGTTCATTCAGAGAATCCAAGTAGTGCAGCAGGCAGTTCAAGAATAGTTGGAGAAGAGCTAGGCAAAGTAGAAAGCCAGGCATGACAAGCATCGAGTTGATCATCAATTTCAGGTAGGTGACAGAGTTTGGTTACATATCACTAAAGAAAGGATGAAAGGTGAAGGTAAAAAGCTTAAACCTATCAGGTATGGTCCTTTTGAGATCTTGGAAAAGATCGATACTAATGCTTTTCACTTGAATTTACCTCCATACATGCAAATTTATTCAGTTATCAATGTTGAGAATCTTAAATTATATGAGCCTCCTATGATCATGGATGAGGAAATTAACATACAGATTCCTTCAATAGATGATTTGGCACCTGAATATATGAGAGAGTTGCAGGATGATGTTATTCTTGACAGAAATGTAAGGACTTCACGAAGGGGGAATGCTGAGTACCTTCGAGTGGGGCTAAAGGGGATGCATCCTAACAAAGCAAGATGGATGGAGATTGGTAAAGTGAGGGAGCTGTACCCTCACTTACTTGCAAAATAATTCAGGCTTTTGGTGGTCCAAAAGCTCTCCAATGGGGAGAATTGATCCGGGAGATTATTCCTCTTTGAAGATCCAATATGGTACATGGTTCAGAAATGGCGGTTGAAGAAAATCGGACGGAAAAAATACAAAGCATCGGAGGTTGGAAGAGATCTTCCTCTGCAACGGCAGGCGGCCAAACTCCTAGTCTGTCCGTGGGGATAACCGGATGCAAATAATATGAGGATCGACGATCAGAAGCCTTTCCCCTTCCGCAACGGCGGGGCTCAGAAGCCTTTCCTCTTCCGCAACATCGGGGATCGGAATCCTTTCCTCTTCTGCAATGATGGGGCTCACAAAGACTTCTCCCTTCCGCAACGGCGGAAGCTTAATGGACGTTCGGATGGATCGGAAGATGGAATGATTCGGCAGCCGCAACGGCGGAGGCCCAAGACTTACGGGTTGAGAAGTAAAATCGGGAGACTTTAACAACTGATAGTCCGCAACGGCGGAAACCAAATTGACTAAAGCCTCCAACTCAAAAACCAGCCAACAGCCGATTGAGATCGTCGGAGCCCGTTGCTTATCCTCTTCCGCAACGGCGAAGCACGGTTGACTAAAACTTCCGGCATTTCAGTTACGTATGGTTCGGGAGGTTAGATCCTTGGCATGGTAGGATATTCACAGCTTATTTGTAACAGTTGGCAAGCTTTTCTTGGCAGTTATGCCACAGCTGGAATAACGATGAAAGGCATATGAACAGTCTTGATGCCGCGTTTCATGGGATGTGAATAGTCGCATTTCTTTGAGCATTTTGGCTCATTTGTAATGGCAAAGATGAGTAATAGAGGAGACTCAGTTCATTGAGAGAAAGGGGGGGGGAGGGGCAACTGTTTTCTCGGTAATGAGAAGCTCAGCGAGAGCATTATGTTGTTCCTTTTGAAGTCGACCATTCTTAGTTATACTTGGCTTCTTTTGACTGTTGAAGTCTATTTTTGTAGCTTTCAGAGAGGAGGTCTTGAAGACTTTACTGTTAATGTCCAGTTGATGTTTGTAAAGAGTCGACTGTTTACTCTGTTTAGCTGGTTGTTCTTCGTTTTTGAAGGCCAATTTGTATTATTCTAGAGAAGAGGTCTTGCAGACTTTTGTACATACTGCTGAAATTGATTTGTAGAGTCCAGAACCATTTGTACCATTTTAAAGCCATTAATTGGATCGGTTCCCATTGGAGAGGGACCCGGAGACGTAGCCCAGTGGAGGGGGTGAACTCCGTTATCAACTTCTGGTTGTGACTCTGTTTCTGTGTTTCCTTCCTTGTATCTATCTATCAGTGTTGTGGTTTTCATTCTTGTTCTGAGCATTTAATTTCTGCTAATACTGTGCATTAATTAACCTGTTGCATGCATTCTTTTACAACATACTTTTAATGCACTAAAGTTGAGGTCCTATGGATCAATTACTTGTATCTAATAGTTAAGCTAATATAAAAACCAATTAATTTATGATTGTTAAGCTCACAGCTGAAGTTAGACTCATAGTGGTATCATCATTGGAGTTAATCTAATAGTTGTATCTAACAGTTAATTTAAGAGTTAATATAAAGCTTAGAGTAAGTCTTATGCACATTAAATCTGACTCCCAATTGTTAACTGTCACATATAAGCTCCACCTTACCTAAGTGATTGTTATTGGTGCATGGTTTGAGTGCAATCAATGTCAACTTCTCATGCTTAAGTAGTTAAGCTAATAGTTGTAGATTCATTGGAGTTAATCTAATATATTCAACATAACAGTGATTAGAGTTAAAGTTAAACTAATAATTGTAAAATCATTGGAGTTAAGGTAATAATTGTATCTAATAGTTAATTTAAAAGTTAATATATTGGCAATTACAATTCAAGTAATAGTTGTAGATCATCAATGTATTTAAGCTAATATCTGAATAGTTGTATCTAATAATCTAATAGTTGAAGCTAAACTCTTAGACTAACCTCCTTTAAAAATAATCGAAAACCTAATTATATCTATATGGAAAACTTAAACATGTAATAAGAATTGTATATTAGCTAGATGTCCAACTACTAGATGCACTTAGACTAAGCCTTACGTGATTATAGTTGAAATTAAGCTAATAGTTGTAAAATCATTGGAGTTAAGCTAATAGTTATCCAATATAACCGTAATTAGAGTTGAGGTTAAGCTAATAGTTCTAGAATCATTGGAGTTAAGCTAATAGTTGTATCTAATAATTGATGGAGCTAAGCTCCTAGTTATATCTAATAATCTAATAGTGGAAGATTAATTTTAATTTTTACAATTATCACTAAGTGTACTTATCACATGCTAAATAAATTATTTTTTATTTTCTTTAAATTATTAATTATTAATTTTCGGCAATACTCATAGAATTAATTTGTAAACTACACTTATCTCATAATTGGATTCAATCTTGAGAGTACACTTGTTTTATTCTTGTCCGTAGATAAAAAAACATAGATGATAGTCCACCCCAAAATTCGAAAATATATAAGCCTCCGAAGTAATGAGTGAAAATCCTAAAAATAAGTTATTATGTTTTAAATATATTCTTTTAACTAGGAAATATAAATTGTATTTAAAACTATATTTTTAATTTATCATTCATTTATTTATTATAATACACCTTAAAAATTACATTTTAAAATAATTAATGGGAATCTTCATTTGATGTATTTTAAAAAAGGCATAAATATCCTAACTTTAAAAAATGAAAATTTAGGTTTTGATGTATTTTAGGAATGACATAAATATCCTAACTTAAAAAATGAAAACATAGTATTGTTAAAAAATTCCACTTAAATGTGAATTTTATTTAATCAATAATAAATATAGTAATGATTATCGAAAAAATAGATAAATTAATTAGTAGTTAAATTTAGTTTTTAATATAAATTTATGTTTTTTAAAAGAGAAAATGTTCGAATTTATTTTTTGAATTAGACTATTTTAAAATAAACTAAAGTTATAATTTTTATAATCAAAGTTATTAAAAGTTAAAAATAGAATTGTAAATTAGTAAGTAGTTAAATTTTATTTTTAATATAATTTTTTTTAAAAGAGAAAATGTTGAATTTATTTTTTGAATTAAAGTATTTTAAAATAAATTATAATTATAATTTTTATAATCAAAATTATTAAAAGTTAAAAATATAATTGTAACTTTTTCAAAACAATAAAATAAAACTACCATTGGAGACTCAAAATTATTTGTTTTTTAAAGTTTACACAACTTTTTTACATAATTAATAATATCTTATATAATTAAATAAAAAAGGACAATAACTAATAGTTATAATATTTTTTTATATAGTTTGGTTGCTTGAAGTTCGAGCATTAAAGTCGCACATTAAGAGGATATTGTTTTCATTTCTTAGGTTAAAAATATCATTCTCTAAACCATTGTAAGAACAATTATTATCTAAATTGTTTTTTTTGTATAAGTTAGAATTAATAGGGGCAAAATAACAAATTGCTATGTAGGTTACATTAGGAAGAACATCTCCCCTCATGCCAGGCTTTATAAAAAAGGCCCTTACAACCAGTATTTTTGGATAGAGATTACGGACATTAATGATAAAAAACCTACATAGCAATCTGTTATTTTGCCCCTATTAATTCTAACTTCTATAAGAAAAACAATTTAGATAAGAATTGTCCTTACAATGGTTTAGAGAACGATATTTCTAGCCTAAGAAATGAAGGAAATATTCTCTTAATGGGTGACTTTAATGCTCGAACTTCAAGCAACCAAGATATTCTTATCAACATTTTAATGAGCCGTGAGACTCTGAGTAGCAATTTGACAACAAGATTTAATTTTCATTTAGCTTGGCCACAAATTTTCCAATTCGCCAAAAGCACATAAGATTTGTGGTGCTCAATACTCTGTAAGTACCTACAATGATATGATTTGTTTGTCTCTGTTTCACATCCTACAAAGATCTGATTTGAAAGTGGGCTGTGAGACTTTGAGTGCGACTGATCCAGGGTTTACTTATGTGAAGAAGATTTTGGTGAAGATTTTTGGTGATGTCCTCGCAAACATATAGACCATACCGATCTGTGAGATAAACATTTCACCTACAACCATCTGATCTGAGAATCGTGAGCCATTGATTTTTGTGGAGCCGTGAGACTATGAAATCTATATGATCTGAAAGCAACTTGATCTCTACATGCCACTGTGCAATTGATCTCTGTATGCCACTGTGTGATTGCTCGATCTATGACTATCTACCCAGTGTATCTATTGCATGTGATCTAAAGGGCATTATAAGGTTAACACGGAATACGGGTCCACTGAAGGACTGAATAACTTGATGAGCCATGAGACTCTGAAAGCTATTCGATTTGAAAGCGACTTGATCTCTGCATGCTACTATGCAATTGCTTGATCTGTGACTATCGACCCAGTGTATCTATTGGATGCGATCTAAAGGGAATTATAAGGTTAACACGAAACATGGGTCCACTAAAGGGCTAAATAACCTCCCTCTGCTATTGATCTACGATTAATCTTTGTGGGTGACCTTCCTTGGCCAATATGAAGGCGATATTCTTCTGAACTGGGTTGGAAGGCGATCTGGAACGATTATATCAGGTGTACATGTTCGTTTTTTTCTTTTTCTTTTTCTAAATACATATCTATTGCTCATATATTTATTTTTGTTTGTTTGCAAGCATGAATAATTCACCGCATCTACCAAAGATTGTCAAAATTAGACCTAGCACAGTTACTCCAGAGATCCTTTATGAATATATAGATTCATTAGAGAAATATAGAGAAGACAAAGAAGCTAAGCTACAAACAGAGTTAGAAGCCATGCTGGAAAACAAATTTACATCTTTTGAAGACAAAATCTAAAAACAAATAGAAAATAAAATAAAACTATTGGAAAATAAAATGGAGACAGTGGAGATTAGATTACAGGTAATAGAAAAACAAAACCAAGATAAGATCCAAACATCCCAATAGGGAGATGATGATCCTTTCGAAAGTCTAAAAATGAAGGACATGATTAAAGCGCTAGAAGAAAAAGTTAATAACAATATCACCCTAAATAGTGTGGAAGGTAAATTAGATATCAAACCCATTAAAGAGGAAATGAAAAAATTGATAGAATTATACTATGAGAATAACAAAAGGGCTCTGAACCTTGTAATCTTCGGTGTGAAAGAGGAGGTAGAGGAGGATACATTAGCCATAGTCCAGACATAATTACATAATAGATTACAAATTGAAACAACATGTCTCACAGAAGCAACAAGGTTGGGAAAATTAACTGAGAATAAAGGAAGGTTGATCCGGATAAAGGTGAGCTCTACTGACAATAAGTATGACATAATTAGTAAAACCTCAAGTCTAAAAGGAACAAGAATATTTATAAATTAAGATCTCATTCCAGAAGATCAAGCAGAATTAAGAAAGGAGGTTCAAAAGGTAAAAGAAGCTAGGAATAAAGGAAAATGGGCAATAATCAGAAATAGAAAAGTCATTATTCAAGATAGAAACCAAAAAGATAGTAATAAATAGCAATTCAACATGTTTCAAATTCTTTCTTAGAAATTTTGGGGATTTCCATGGAACAAAGGCCCCAAGCTAAGTTGGATCTTGAATGATGTTGATATTATTTTGTTAGTTGAAACTTGGGAGCACAAAGAATCTAAGGTCCCTAACATAGATGGATTTGTACTATGGTCAATATGGAACAAGCAATTGATATATCTTGGGGGTATATCTTGTTACATTAGGAAGAACATCTCCCCCCATGCCAGGATTTATAAAAAAGACCCTTACAACTAGTATGTTTGGATAGATATTACGGACATTAATGATAAAAAAACCTACATAGCAATCTGTTATTTTTCCCCTATTAATTCTAACTTCTATAAGAAAAAAAAATTAGATAAGAGTTGTCCTTACAATGGTTTAGAGAATGATATTTCTAGCCTAAGAAATGAAGGCAATATCCTATTAATGGGTGACTTTAATGCTAGAACTTCAAGCAACCAAGCGGTCAAGCAAGGGTTCTCTCATATCCACAAGCTTTTCAATCAAGTGGTCAAGCAAGGGTTTCCTAAACCTTAGACTCAAAGCCTCATTATCCCTATTTTTAAAAGTGGGGATACAAAAAACCCCTCTAATTGTCGGACAATTATGATTAGCCCTCTCTTAGCCAAGTTGTATGGTTTATTTTGGAAAAGAAGATTAGCATTTGCCTTGAAAGTGAAGGTAAGCAGGCTAAAGGCCAAGCGGGTTTTACAAGGCAACACTCAACAACAGACCATCTCGTTACACTTAGGATTATTGTGGAGGAATGCTATAATAATGAATCCAATCTCTTTTGTTTCTTTGTGGACTTTAGAAAGGCTTTCGATACGGTTCCTAGAAATAACCTATGGAATAGATTAGAAGAGCTAAAGGTTCCTTTCAAGTTGGGAGACACCAAAATAAGGTTATACGAGAATGTCATTGTCAAGCTTAAGACCAATGAGGGGTGGTTGAAAGAAATTAAGTCTAATATCAGAGTTAAACAAGGTTTCCCCCTCTCCCCACCCTTTTTGGCATTTACATAGATAAACTAGAAGGTTTTTTAGAGGAAATAGGTTGTGTTGGCACTATCTTAGTTGGAATAGTCATCATCCTTCTTCTCTATGCTGATGGTATTGTTCTTCTAGAAAGGCGCCCATCTAATCTTTATAAGAAACTAAGATTTCTTAAGGATTTTTGCTCTACCATGGGTATGACTGTTAACACTAACAAAACAAAAATTATGATTGTCAAATCCAAGAAAGACACTTACGCTAATTTTTTGTATGACAATAGCAACTTGGAGTAAGTGTCTTCTTACAAATACCTAGGAATTGATATTCATCACAAGCTCAACTGGAACTATAGCATTAAGAAAAGGATTAATGGAGGGTGCAAAGCTTATTTTGGTCTTGAAAATAATTGTAAGGTAGCAAACCTTGTGATGTGGGATAAAAATAAGGTCCTCTTTGAAACTTTAGTCACTCATGTTATCTTGTATGGGTGTGAGGTTTGGGGTTGCAACATCTCTAGAGAATCTTGGAGAAAGATTGAGCAAATCCAGAAGCGTTTTATAATGTATAACCTCAAAATTAAAAGCAATACACCCTACCCTATTCTCCTTAAATAGAAGTGGGTCTTTCCCCTATCGAGAGCCTAGTTATGACTAGGCTCCTGTTGTACAAGCACAAAATCAATAACATAGAAGACCATAGACTTCCTAAACTAGATTTAAATTCCAGCCAAAACCACCTAAGGCTCAAGCAAGGGTGGTATAAAGATATCAGGGCTTGGTTAAACCATTGGGAGATCGACGAAAATGTTGCATTGCAAAATCTAAATAACAATACAAATATTGTCACTTCTAAGTTTAAGGAGAAATTGTGGTGTGAAAAAGATTTAGAGGATAAAAGAAAATTAAGATATTATAAGGAAGTCATCAACCCTACTCTAGAAGATCAAAAGTATCTCTCGGTTTTAACTAGTTCAAAGAAAAAAATTAATATAGCCAAGATAAGAATGAACTCTCATGAGCTTCATAGTGAAACTGGTTGTTGGGCAGTTCCTAAAACACCATGGGTAGAAAGGATATGCCAACTCTGTGAGAATATGAACATTGAAGATGAAAAACACTTCCTCTTAGAATGCCCTGCTTACACCCACATTAGATCTCAGTTTCATAATCTTTGTTGCAATCCCGACCTTCCTAGCCTTTTAACTTGTCAAAATTATAGTGAGTTTAGGACGCTTCTCTCCAAGCTCTTTGAGCATAGAAATACCATTTTAAAACAAACTAAATACTTCGCTTTTTTTGGGTCCGATAAACCAAAGTTAGGTCTCAGAGGACGTTAACCATCATCATCATCGTCATCGTCATAAAAAAGTCATATATGTAATTAGTCAAATTCAATTTGTTATATTTTGACATTTTGAAAATGTTAAATTACATTGTATTTACAATTATGTATTTTTTTAAATTTTTTTTTTAAATTTAAAATTTATTTTGTAACTCCTATTACCTATTGACTTATAATTTATAATTACTTATTTACTTTGAATATTTATTGATTTTTAAATATTAATAAATTATATTTTATTATTTTATTATAAAAAATAATATAACTTTATTAATAATTAAGAAATAAAATTAATTAAATTTTAAAAAAATAATAAAAAATATTTAATTTTTAAATAAGGTCTATATTCACTTAAATTTTTTTGTTAAAGATTAAATAAACTAGCTTGAATTATTTTTCAAATGAATAAAAAAACATGATCATAACAACAAATATGTGAAAATAAAAAATACCATTATTATACCTGCCTCCGGCTGGTATATTGCAATCGGTCGAATTCAAACAGCGTTGACTTTGGGTATTAGTTGGTGCATATCGATGCATATTTAAAGGATTAAAATCTCTATTCCAAAGTTTAACTTTGTAACCTGAAAAATAACAATTTTTAAATTTATTAAAATCGTATTTATTTGTGTTGTTATTGGGTAAGCAGGGATGATGTCATCCTTGAAGTTTGCTATCTGGATTTGGGTCGACACCTGGTAACAATGACATCATATGTAACTGATGTAACTTTTCACCTACCCGCTGTCCTGCCATCGCTGGTGGTTACCTGGAACGAAAGGGTCTGCCCGTTCAGGTAGGAATTGCTTTGCCAGTACTGTCCCCAATTGCGTGACATGGGCTGCCAGCCAGTCCTCGACCCTTTTATCGAAACGACGTGGACATCTCTAGCTCCTCCAACATTGGAGATAAGCACCAGGTTGAAGTATGAGTGACCATTCACGGTGAAACGAATTCCTCCCTTCCTCAAGCAGGGGACCCTGCATTGTCAACCTCTTAGAAATTTGTAGCGAGAGAGAAAGACTGAGGAATTTGCAATGCGAAGTTTGAATTCAATTTGTATAAGAAAATGATAATTACCTTCTGTAGAGGATGGGGACGATCCCACTCCTGTATTTGGCGATCTTCTGATAAGCGGGCTCCGCCATATCGAAGTGTTGCAGGGGTGGGTTGCACCATCCACCGTTGTTACTAGGGAGAGCATTGTTTGGTGGGCAGAAGTTGGTGGCTGTGACCATCACAGTCCCGGGAAAACACCACTGGGTATCGTCATTGCGTTGCATTTCATAGCAGGCTCCACAGCTGAGCCCATCATTGAAAAGCGCAGTGCTCAAAGCAGCAGTGTTGGTTCCATAGCCTTGGCTGTAAAGATTGCCATATCCACACGCCCCTCCTGCACCATTTTCACAGCCAGAAATTTAGGGTCCAAACAATCAAAAGAGATCCTGCTTTCTACAAAACTGTATTATATATGAAATATAGAAAAAGATATGAGGGATTTCAAAGTTTACCCATTGTCCCAGAAGCATCATTTGGTTATCAATAAAACTCATCCAAACTATGTCATTATATCTATGATATCATTTTTCTGTCAGTAAAACCTCAAACTACTGTCAAAGATTTAAGATTTAAGTCACAAATTTGATAGAAAATCCAATTATGATCTTGTTTCGAGCCTAGAGAAGCAATACCTTCATAAGTTTTAATCAATCGAAGTCCAATGAATCAAACCTCCTACTACCTGCAAATCCAATGAACAAAAACTCCAAATCTGATATTACGAAAATCTTACAAATGAAAACAAATCTTACTGTGTTTCTTAGCGAAACAGAATTAATGTTAGATACGTTCAAATGCCCGGGTTTAAAAATTAAGAGAAAAAAAACAGAAT
>LPNX010965679.1:132248-264728 GCA_001517045.1 Pseudotsuga menziesii | reverse complement strand
GGGGGGGGGGGGGACTAAATTGATTCATATTATATGAAAATGAAGAAATACTTACAATACTTGAATGCTCCTTCCTTCTCATCTGCTTAGATTCGCTCCTCTACAATCCATGTCGTTGATTCCCAAAATCCTTTGTAGTAGAAAATCCATTTCTATCCTTCAATTCCTCCAACATTCTTTTACCCTCACTTTATGTACTTTACTTCACCTCATATTCCTGTCTTATATAGCATTGGATTTGTGCATTCAATTGCCAAACATAAATTTGGGACTAAATGTTTTCATAAAGTTTTATTATTTTCATAAAAAAATCACTTTTTATAGTTGTTCAGGCATTCAACTTGATTTTTCAGGATTTTTAGGACAATTAATAGACTGATATGTATTATTTCCACTGTGGAAGTTATGGAAAGTGTGTTTTGGCCCTTAAGTGATCATGGAATTTTCCTATCTAGAGCAAACTTTGTCTTCAAATATTTGTTCCTTTATAGAAGAAGTGGTTAGATAAGAGATTAAAGATCTCAATTGTTCCAAAACTATTGTCTTCATGTTGCGGGAGAAATAAAAATATGCTTCAATCCTTAATATCTTAAGGGTGTTAAATTGATTATTAACAATTACGTTGCCGGGAATTCTTTATTAGTTTCTTTTCATAAGTTTGATGATATGAGATGTTATTATTTCTTGGATATTTTGGATGATATATTAGATTATGGAGCTCATACAATCTCTCTCCATGGTATAATGCATCCTTTTCTTTCCTACTCAGTCACATGCTCATTTCCTCAAAATGGTAGTAAAAATGGAGGACACACCATTCACTTGGAGCTGATATAACCACCTTTGGTTATATTTCGCAAGAACCAAAATATGCATTTGGACATGATCTCACCTTCCTTGTTTCAAAGTTCAAGTTTTAATAGCACTTACATTTTCTCTTCTGTAAGATTATCTCAGTTTCTGTACATGGTTCTAGTTTCCATCATGCAGTTGTCTATGTCCATGATCAAGTTGAGTATATTCATGTTCTTCCAAAGAGGAAACTTCCTCCATACATAAGAATTTAGTTTGGAGAACAGTTTTTGGTTTCCTTTTTATGTCCATTTTTAAGGAAGGATTTACCCCATGCAGGTTTTCCTTTTTCCTCAGTGTATATGGATGAATAATGTAAAGGGTGACCATAGGCCTAGTTCCTTGGGACCTAATTTTTGTACCTATCATATGCTAGGCTTAACGGTGGGGTTGTTGGCGAATATTTGAATCTATACATTAGTCATGCATGCATGCATTCATGCAACGGGCATGCATCAATATTTGTCTCGCCAATGTTTAGAGCTTATTAAGTTGGAAGCCTAGTGCATAGTATTGTCATTTTTTACCTCATTATGCACTATTGCCCCCTCATCCATGATTTTAGGACCTGATGTTCCCTATTCCATGATTTTATCCATCCACCATCAGTTACATCAGTTAATTGGTGCTCCAATCAGTTAATTGGGCCATCATTCTTCAATTTCATCATATGGGATGATAGTGAGCTCTGATGACCACTAATAGTCAACTAAAGATCCTAATTCACCCTATATCATTATATATCATTAATTAAATATATCATGTGCCGCCCATTTCAAATTTCCTTCAATTACACTCAGTTAACTAAGCACATTCAAGAGTTGGGACTAGTTCTGAAGTCTAGTGATAGTCACCTATGCTAATTAAGCCTACACCAATGAGAGGATTCCAAATTCCTTCTTAGGATAACAAATTTCTCATTTGGATATGTTTTTATATTGTATACTTATAAGTTAATTAATACACAAGAGGGACTTACTACCATTGAGTTCTTTCTCATGTTTATTATGTTCAATATTTTCATCTTTATTTTATCTGCTATTCTTTGTTGCATATCTTAGTAGAATTACATTGTGCTTTATATCCTTAGCCTTATGATTTATTGCTTCCATCAAGGGAACAGAAATATCAAACAAACTTATATCATTCCAAAATACAATAAGAGGAACAATTTCAATGATTTTAGGCCTATCTCCATGTGCAACCTTACATACAAAATTATCACCAAAATCATTTCAAATAGTTTAGGGCCTAGGCTAGATGAAATGATGTCAAAGGAGAAATTTAGTTCTCTATCAAATACAAAGCCTTGGATGTTGTTGGTTTTACCCAAGAAGTTATTCAATTTATCAAACCAAAGAATATGGATTCTCTTATCCTAAAAATGGATATTGTGAAGGATTACAACTAGGTAAAGTAGGTTTTTTTAAGGTTAATTGTTCTCTAGACTGGATTGCCCATTTTTGTGATAAATTGGATTATGGAATGTATATCCTTGCTCATTTTAAAATTATTGTCAATGGTTCACCTACCTATTTTTTCAAAAATTTAAAAGGTCTACGTGAGGGTTGTCCTCTTTCCCCTCTCTTTCTTTTACCGGTTGATGAAGGTTTAAGTAGAATGCCATCAATGTTGAAAAATCATAAGGTAAATTGAAGGGTGTTAAGATTTCATCATCTATTTACATCTCCCACTTATTATTTGTTGATGATGTTTTGGGAAGGGAAGTCCAGAAAAATGGTGTTGTTTTGTTGAGATTATTAAAATATTCCATGCATCTTTTGGTATGGAGTTGAGTCTTTCCAAATTGGTGTTCATATCCCACAAGGTTAGCGAATATTGTGTGAGGAAAATTACCGACTTTCTTCCTTATTAGAAAACAGATTTGAATGAAGGTTTCAAATGCTTGGGTTATTTCCTCAAGCCCAACTACTATATGATTAATCATTGACTATGTATGGTAAAAAAATATGAAAAAAGGATTGGTCACTAGAATTTTAGGTTGCTATCCTTAGGAAGTGTACTACCTTTATTGAAAGTTGTTCTTGTTGGAATACATATTTATTTGTTTTCTATGGAATAGATTCCCCAATATATTCTTAATATGATCAGGAAGAATATGTTTACATTCCTATGGTCTAGTAATAATGATGGTGCAAAGATTCATCTTAGTAGGTGGTAAAGAGTTTATAAACAAAAAATTAAGGTGGTTGGGATATAAAGAATCTCCATTGGTTTCATAGTGCTCTAGAATGAAAATATTGTGGCGGTGTTTATGTAGAAGTGGGATATGGTGTGAGTTGCTGCATGGTAAATATATTAAAGTAAATATACTAGAATGGATTAGGAACCCAAATAAAAGTGAGGAATTCTTCAAATTTTTGGCATGAGTTTATGAAGGCCTTCCCTTTAATTAGTCAAGGATTGGATTTGAAGGTTGGTTCAAATACAAATTTTATTTTTGGTGTGGAACCTATTCTAGGGAATGAATATAATTACACCCTATCCCCTTACGAGTTTATGAAGGCCTTCCCTTTAATTAGTCAAGGATTGGATTTGAAGGTTGGTTCAGGTACAAATTTTATTGTTGGTGTGGAACCTATTATAGGGAATGGATATAATTACACTCTATCCCCTTACATTTGGATTACTTATCAAGATTGGTATTTATAACTTTAGCACATATTAAAAGACCGTCCTAGCACCAATACCCTGGTTCTTATCGGTTGATAGCTAAATATTTAGGTTTGGGTAATATATTGGTTAATGAATGGAATATATATATCCTTTCCTTAAAACTAAGTAGGTATTAGATTAAATTCCAATAATGAAAAGCTAGTTTGGTATGGCAATCAAGCATTGTGACTAGTATCAACAAAGCCTACCTACTCAACTATTGCTTGCAACTCTTCTTATGATGTTGTGAAATGGTGGTTTAGTAAACTATGGAAATGGAATTTACCAATGAAGCGTAAGTGTTTCTTATGATTATATTTTGATAATTTTTGGCTAACATGGGAGAATTTGCAGTGTAGGAATTGCATGGGCCCAAATTTATGTCTTTTATGGAAGGCTAATGGGGAATTTGTAAACCATCTATTTGTGCTATGTACCTACAATCAACAACTTTGGAAGACTATTCTTGATCTCTAAAAAATAAATCAGTTATGAGGCCATGATACAATTAAAGTGAGTTTTTAAAGAGGGTATACAAATAGTTTTTAACATAGCCTTCTCCCAACTTTCATGTGTTGGGATATTTGGAAGACTAGAAACCGTGTAATTTTTTAAGGATAAACTAGTGAATGTTTTTGCAAGTTCCCTAAGAATTTTTTAGTTATTATAAATATTATGTAGTGGTTGGTATAAAAAATAAAGTTCTAACACAAATGTATGACCTCCCTATCACATCAGTGCCTATAGGTTGTTTTGATGGAGCAACACAAGATGGAATTTGTGGTGCTGGTATCTTGATAAGTATCAATGAATATCATTTTTTTAGGTTGAATATTAATTGTGTTCAAGGATCCAACACTAAAGCTAATATTTTTGTTGGATGTGGAGCTTGATATTCTTGACTCACATGTGCTATTGTTTAGTTATGTGTGTACCCTAGTTTTATTATACACTTATCTCGACAAGGGGTTGCGGGGGGACATTGTGTCCCCCTGTGGCAATCCAGGTGCGACCATCTCCCCGACTGGGGGGTGCAGGGGCCATGGGACCCCAAGCAGTGGTTCAGTGGTGAATCCCACGAAATAATTTTTTGGTATTTTTGTTGGCCAACAGTTTACAGGCCCATGGTATTGGATGACCTGTGGTATTTTCCCATGGTAATTCCCCTATAAAAGGAAAGCATTGTAATACAACTATGTATTGTATTGTAGCATTGTAAAAACAATCTCTGTGATTGTGTGAAAGAGACTGTGATAGAGTGAATATGAAGCTTAATGGGGTTGTTGTAGGTTGTATCCCTTCATTTTGTTGGATAGTATAATAATAAAGAAATGGAAATTTATGTCTTGATGTATACCATCTTGGGTGAACCACGTTATATCTGTGTCTCTCTTGTAATATGTTTTAATATTTTCATCTTGTTTATTGTTTGCTTTTATTGCTATGTGCTCCTATTTTTCTAACAATTGGTAGCAAATCCAAAAGGTCTATTTGGATGGTAAACTCACAAGAAAGAAGGGTTCCTGGTTCGAGTGGGATCAACGGAAAAAGAGGGAGAATTTAGGGTCAAGAAATTTAACGGTCAAAAATACCGGTTATGGAAGATGTAAATGGAGGACTATTTATAATAGAAGGATCTATACCTACCATTAGGTAGAAACAATGGAGGTTCTTGACATAAAGGAACTGGGAAAAATACAGTTGTTCCTAGATTTGTCATTGGCTTTCAATATTTCAAAAGAAAATACATTGTAGGTTGTGATGACCGCATTGGATAAGCTTTATGAAAAACCCTCAACTTCCAAAACTTGTATTTTTAATGAAGCATTTATTTAATATGAAGATGTCATATGGTGGATCTGTTGCTAATGATTTAAATGAATTTAATACAATTACTAGTAGTCTAAGTTTTGTAAAAGTGAACATTGATGGTGAGGTTAGGGATCTTCTAATCCTCTGCTCATTTCCAGAAAGAAAGAATGGCTTGGTCATGGCTGTAAGTAACTTTGTCCCTAGCTAAAGCACTCTGAAATTTGATGATTTTGTTTGTGTTAATATTATCGAGCAAATGCAAAGAAAATAGCAGGTGAGACGTTAGGTAATGCATTGACCATTGATATCAGGGGAAGACAAAGGGAGTGAGGAAGGATCCTGAGTAATCACATCAAGTCTAGAAAGGGGTGATCCAAGTCCAGAATGGGAAAGATAGAGTGTTGGAACTATGGTAAGAAAGGCCATATGAAGAAAGACTGTAGATCTCCAAAGAAGAAATGAGACAGACAGTAGGAGACTACTCAGGAAGAAAATTTGTAGCAGTTGATGTGTTACAAGATGCTTTGATTATTGCATTAGATAATACTATTGATTAATGGGTAGTAGATTCAGGGGCTTCATGTCATTCTAAACCCCATAGGAAATTCTTTCATGATTATTTTCTAGGTGATTTTGGACATGTTTTATTGGGGGATGATGAACCATGTAAAATTGTTCAAATGGGTAAGGTACATATTAAGTTAAATAATGGAAATAAACGGCTATTAAATGATGTATGGCATAATCCTACTATGAAAAGAAATATAATATCAATAGGGTAGTTGGGAGATAGAGGTTGTTTTTCTACGTTTGGAAAAACATGGTGGAAGATCACTAAAGGAGCACTGGTAATAGAAAAATTAGATAAGATAGGTGCATTGTAATTATGTCCTCACAATACTGATTATTATATCTATGTAGCTTCCAAAGAAATATGTGCAACATTGTGGCATCTTAGTCTTGGCCACATGAGATAAGGGGATGTAGATACTCCACTCAAGGAAATTGCTTCCAGATCTGAAGCAGGTAAGTTTGGAATTCTATGAGAACTGTGTTTATGGAAAATATAAGAGAGTTATATTTCTCAAGGTTGGGAAATAGAAGAAGAGTGAAAATTTAGAGCTTGTGCATATAGATGTATGGGGATTGGATCAAGTACAATCTCCCAGTGGTGCTCGTTATTATGTTATTTTTATTAACGATGCAACTAGAAAAACTTGGTTTTATTGCATTAAACAAAAATCTAATTTGTTTTCTACTTTTAAGAAGTGGAAAGATTTGGTTGAGAATGAGAGAGGGAAAAGGCTGAAATGTCTCATATCTAATAATGGAGGTGAATATTGCAACAAGTATTTTGATAGTTACTATTCATACCATGGAATTCATAGAGGGAATACAGTCCCAGGAACACCACAAGAAAATGGTGTGTCAAAAAGGATGAAAAACTTATCATGGAGCATGCAAGGTGAATGAGATTGCATGCACAGTTTCCCTTGCAATTTTGGGTTGATGCTCTAGATACTGTTGTTTATTTAATAAACAGAGGGCCTTCAATCTCTTTGGACGATGGGATTCCAAAGAAGGCATGGACAGTTAAAAAGGTAAACAACTCATTTCTCAAAACTTTTGGTTGTGAAGCATTTGTCCATATTGATAAGGAAAATAGAGAAAATCTTGAGGATAAATCCAAGAAATGCACCTTTACTGGATACAGGGTTGATGATTTTGGTTATCTCTTATGAGATAATGAAAATAAAAAAACCATTAGGATTAGAGATGTGGTATTCAATGAAACTTTTATGTACAAATATCAGTTGCATGGAAAGAACGAGGAAAATGAAAACATAGAGTACACAATGCTTGATAAAATCAAAGAAAATGAATTTCCAAAGGTACAAGAGAATCAATAGTAGCAGTAGGTACCTCAAACTCCTACAAGTGTAAGAATATATACTAGGTTAAGTAGACACCCTGAATGATTCTATCCTTCACTATATTATTTATTGGTGACTAATTCTTATGAACCATAATGTTATGAAGAAGCAATACAGGTGGAAACTAGAAAGAAATGGGAGAAAGGAATGGATGAGGAGATGGACTCATTGGTAAGAAACCAGACTTGGGATTTGGTTGAGTTTCCTACAGAAAGAAGAGCATTGCAGAATAAATGGATTTACAGGTTGAAGGAAGAATATGGAGTAAAGAAGCAGTACAAGGCTAGACTTGTTGTAAAGGGGTTTTCGCAAAAGAAAGGTTTAGACATTGATGTCAAAATATTTTATCCTATTGTTAAAATGATTTCAATTAGGAATATTTTAAGTCTAGTGGTGGTAGAATATTCACATCTGGAATAATTAGATGTAAAAATGACCTTTCTCCATGGGGATTTGGAGGAAGAGATTTATATGCAGCAACCACAGGGGTGTGACATCAAAGGGAAGGAGAATTTGATTTGCAAGTTAAAGAAGAGCTTGTATGGCATGAAGGAAGCTCCAAGGAATTGGAATTTAAAATTTGATAAGTTTATGACAGAACATGGTTAAAGGAGATGTCACTATAACCACTGTGTTTATTTCAAAAGGCTATATAATGGAATATATATTATGTTGTTATTGTATGTGGATGACATGCTTGTTGCAGGGTCTAAGATGCAACATATGAATGTGCTCAAAAGGAAACTGGATAAATCATTTGTGATGAAGGATTTGGGTGGTGCAAGGCAAATCCTTCATATGAGAATGACAAGAGACATGAAAAATTGCAAATTGACATTGTCTTAAGGTGACTACATAGAAAAGGTGTTGCATAGGTTTAGAATGAAGAATGCAAAAATAGTTAGTACACCTTTTTCCAGCCACAAGAGGAGGAGATAGAATACATGTCCAAGGTTCCCTACTTATCAACGGTTGGCATCTTGATGTATGACATGGTGTGCACAAGACTAGATATTGCACATGTAGTGGGAGATGTGAGAAAGTATATGAAAAATCCAGGTAAAAAGAATCAAATAGAAGTAGAGTGGATTCTCAGGTATTTCAGAGGTACCACTTCTCATGCATTATCTTTTGGAGTTTTAGACGATGTTCTACAGGGATATGTTGGCACAAATATGGATTTTGATAAAGACAACAGGAGGAGCACCACTAGGTATGTTTTTACTGTAGGTGGAATAGAATTAAGTTGGATTTCGAAACTGCAAAAGGTTGTTTCACTTTTAACAACAAAAGCAAAGTATGTTGCTACTACAGAGTCTAGTAATGAGATGATTTGGTTGCAGAGGTTGATGGAGGAATTGGGTAAGAAGCAAGAGAATAACTTGTTGGATAATGAAATCCAGAGTTTCATTCATAAATTGCAAATAAATCATCCTTTCATTCAAAGACTAAACATATACAACTCAAGTACCATTTCATAAGATAAATTCTAGAAGATGAACTATTAAAGTTGTAAAAGACACATACTATCTAGAATCCTATAGACAGGTTGAAAAAGGTTGTAACTAGAGAAAAAATGAGTTCCTTCTCAGTTCATATTAGCCTTCAAGCATGAAGGAGAATATGAGAAATTTGTGAGGTCCAAGATTCATATCATAGTCGAGCAAGTGCAGCGGTGGTGGAGTTGTTGTGATCAGTCTCGAAGTGGGAGATTGTTGGTTGTGGAGCCTGATATTCTTGATTCAAAGGTATTATTGTTTATGTGTGTTTGTACCCCAGTTTTAATGTACAGTCTTCCTAGAAGGGGGGTGTGGGGGGACATTGTCCCCCTTCGAGGGTCTTGCGGACAGCAGGCCCTCGACGAGGGTTTAGAGGAAGCTCCCTCGAGAAAGGGGGTTCATAGGAGAATCCCACGAAATAAATTTTTGGGATTTTTCTTGGCCAACATTTTATGGACCCATGGTATTTTCCCATAGTAATTTCCATATAAAAAAAAATCATTGTAATATGATTGTGTATTGTATTGTAGCATTGTAAAGACAACCTATGTGATTGTGTGAGAGAGACTATGAGAGTGTGAAGAGGAAGTGCAAAAGGGTTGTTGTAGGTTGTATCCCTTGATTTTGCTGGATGGTATAATAACTGGCAATTTCTGTGTGGACGTAGACCATCTTGAGTGAATTGTGTTATATCTGTGTCTCTCTTGTAATGTGTTTTAATATTTGCATCTTGTTTAGTAATTATTGTTACTGCTCCACTATCCTATTTTTCTAACAATTTTGACACTATGGTGTTTAGAAATATTTGCTTCTTCTCTTGGAATTGATACCTTGAAAATTTATGGGGATTCATTGGTCATTATAAACTGGGTAAAAAATAATGTTCCCTACATGTCATTTATCTTTATCAATGGTATTGAAGGACATAATCTCTTTTGGATTCCTTTCATGATATGATTATTAACCATAACTATAGATACTAAAATCGTGTTGCAAATACTCTCTCTAAACAATCTATTATTGTCGAGGAAGGTGTTCTTTAGTGGGAAGAATTTTTAGAAAGAATTATGGCAGATTATGGCCATGTCTTATTTTTTGATATTGATAAAGGTTCATCTTGATATATTTCATTCAATCATTTATGATTCCTAATTATCAATATTGTTGGTTATAAGTGGACGTGCCTTGGGATATGATCTCCTTGATGAAATGTTTTTGATGTATTGTGTTGTTTGTTATGCGATCCACTGGAATGAATGAGTCTTGAGTTGTTTTTTTTGTATGTAATCTCTAATGCATATATCATATTTAGCTACACTATCTCAGATATGAATTGATATTATGCATATAATATACTTTTTGATTCTATGCCAATAGAAAAACTACGTTGTTTTTGTTTGAAAAAACCTTATGGACAATGAGTAGTTCACGTGTTATTATCCTGCAATTGTTTTAACCACTAGTTTGGTACGTATAACCTCCTTTTCCCACATCTATAATCCATCCAAAACACGTATAACCTAACATGTCTATAAAATAAAGTGATTACAATATTATGTTAGTATTTAGAATAAAATTTCAGTTAAATCTCTCCATTGAACTAAAGATATGTATCTATACTACTCTAGAGAAACATATAACAAACAAGTGGAATAAGCAACAAAGTTGCTTAGTACCTGCCTCCTAAGAAGAGATTGAAAATATATAGCAATAGGATAATTTTGCTATAAAAATATATGATAAAACAAATATAATTACAATTTGAAAGAAATTAAAACAAAAAGGAATTAAAAAATGTCTATTTAAATACGATATAGGTTATTGCAATGTAGCATAAAACAAGCATATTCAAGCTTCCTTACATACTTCTAGTAATATTCTTGACTTATGTTATAAAAATATGCAAGTTTCTTTATAGACTAGCATAAATAGGAAATGAGAAATAATAGCTTATAAGACTATAAAAACAATATTTTTTAAAATTATTTTAATTAATATATTATATTTCATAATTTTTTTTTTAACTAAATACAAAATCATAACTACAAGTTAAGTAATTGTGCTAGTCATATACTAAACAATATTTACCACATTACATCAAACAATATTACATATATCTCTAAATATTTATTAATGATAAAAAATAAAAACTTTCATAATTATTAACTATATATTTTAATTTACATTAATAGTTAATTTCTATTTTTCATTTATATTAACTACTATTTACTATTATCATGAAAAACATTTTTAATAGGATTTTTATTTCTCCTTCTAGATATAATACTTCTCCTACATTCATCTAGATATAATATTTTATTATTGATTTAAAATATAATGTTTTAAAAAAGATATCCCGATTTCATAACAAAATTATTACTTGTTTGAATTTTCTTACTCCCTTATTAAATGATCGTAGAATTTTTCTTTCATAACCTTAACGTGATTGAATATGAGATTCTCATAAGTTTTAAATTCAGAATTATTATATAAAATGATAAAAAAAAATGACTATTTTAAAACTTAAAACTTTTAAAATTAAGGATTATCACATGAAGTGATAAAAAATATATACCAATTGGCACGCATTCCAGCAAGGAAGGTGTCAGTTTTAAGGAGCTCTACTGTCCAGTCAATGGTGTGGATTTTGGCAATCACTGCAGAAGTCGCTAATCTTGCATGACGATACAATTCCTCGTCGTCCAGATCGTGATAATGTTGTTGCATTGTTCGAATAAATATATTACGTTACTGCCAGCTGTCTGTTTTGATTATTAAAACGAACTAATATGAGAGGCCGAGAGTTACCTTGAGCATGTCACAGACAGAATTATGTTCTTTGATAAACAAGGCTTGGAGAATCGATAGGCCAGCCCATGAATTACGAATATCTCCACTGACAGAAATTCCATCTGTCTGGTGCAAAAGAAGGCCATTCTCACCCAACTTCAACTTACCATATTTGAATGTTCTTACTTCTCTTGACTGATTAATGTCGCTTCCATACACTGCACTTCCATCCTTGTACATAAAATTCATAATTTGTTAATTATTTGTTTAGGACACTTCCAATTTTTTGGTATTACCTAGTAGTTGATTAGAGATAGTATCCTTACCACCAGGAAGTCCTTTTGTTAAGGTACCCATTTTTGATATCGTAGAAACCAGTAGGAACTTCTTTGCTTTTGAAAAATATGAATGCTTTGAGTGGACATTGTGGTGCAACGCTCAAGGGGGCATTATGAATAGGAATAGGAATTATGAATTATGATTGACAAAGTCTCTTGCGGCCCCACACTAGAAAAAATGATCCATGCAATTCTTTGGCTGGGAAGAGAGCTCCGAAGAATCACCTACTAATTTGCTTGGCTTGCATAGGAATTTCTGCCACGCTAATTCTGCTCTGCTCACTGGTCGACGGTGATGCTTGGCTTTCTGTTCCTTTCCTTTGCATTGTACGCAAAACTTTGATAAGATTTAGTTTCGTTGCAATGCGGACCTAACAACCACTACTTCCCAAGCATTGTGGACGTTGTGGTTACAGTAAGTTGATGTGCAATCTACGTTTGTCCTGGCATTCCTACATCTTGTTCTTGTGCACAATTGTCCTCTGCCATTCATATCGAGGCCAGGCAAGCAGATTCAGCTGCAGTTTACGAGTTGGATCTTTGTCTTCTTTGGTGTTCTGTCAAATTGTTATTTATTAATGTAGTCTTGAATATCTTGAATCCCGAATGCTGATCGTTTCTTTTCCCTCAAGACTGGCTAACAAATGGCAATGGGATATAATTTTCATTTTTAAATTTTATTATTATGACATCATGTTGCCACATGTCAACTCAAATCCAGATACCAAATTCCAAAGTTTACATCATCTTCTATCCACCAATCAGCTGTTTACAAAATAGTTTTTTAACAAAATTAATTTTTTTTTTTACAAATCCCTAAGTTATACTTTGCAAAACAGATTTTAATTTGTTATACCTGCATCAAAAGAGAGCAAAGTCAAAAGAGTTTGACTTGCAATCGATTACAATATACCTGCTGAGGCAGGTATAAAAACTATACCAGTATTGAAATATAAACAATGGACTTATTAGTTTGAAAGTCAAGAACCAAGTATCTTTTACTCCAATTCTCTTCATAACAAAATGAATGCGATACATTGAATTAAAGTGTATTAATGGAATCCCATGATAACTTGGTATATCACCAATCTTGGTAAGTTATTGAATAAATGACACACACACAAAACAAGCAATCATTTTATCCTTCAAACAAGTACACTAATTAAAAATATAATGATATCTATTTGTAACAAAATGATGGTGTGTAACCAAAATTGGTGGTAGGACATTTGAAAGAAAAATAAGTATTTTATTTATTTTAAATAAATGATGTCTAAAAAAAATTGGGATAAATTACTTTTAAGGAAAAATAAATTATTCAACTTTAGGTAGACTTATACACTTTTTTGTTTCATAAAAAAGATTAATATTTTATAATGTTTCTAAAGAAATTCAAAGTATACTATTTTTTTGTAAAGAGGGTAAATTGCAATTGGGGATAGTATCTAGTCTTATATACAGGACAACTTGGCTAAAATTTGTTAACAGTTAAAAACATGTGTTTAGGAGGTCTTATGTTCAAATCTAGAAGTGTATAGGTTATGCGTTTCCTCGTATAAGTTCATAGGTTCAAATCAAGAGGGGGTGGAGTATGTACACCTCTATAGACTTCAACAAATACATCATTGTGCAAAAGGATTGTGTTGTGCCACAAAAAAGGGGATCTCTTACACCAAATTGGTGTCTGGATGTGAGCTTAAAAACATGTTATTATTATTATTATTATTATTATAAAAAAACACATGAAAAAGAAATTTTTTAGGGGATAAATTTTGTCAATTGGCTATTTTCTGGCTTTAAAAAAACTACAAGTTTTTGTAGTAAATTATATGTTTCTTATTTATTCTTCTCCTACATACCTATATGTATAGTTATTTTAAAACAAAATAATAGCTTGGAGTACTATGATTAGGTATACTATTTGAATACTTAAAAAAATACGCTACACATGATGTCAATGGAGGTATCCTCGATAATGACCATAGTCACTAGATTTATCATTAACATTATTTAAGACAAAATTTTCTTTTAGTCTTGGAGTAATACCTAAATCTTCTTATAATGAGATAAGAGCTCATATTCCTCCATCATAAGGAAATAGGTTAATGGTCCATGATCTAAGGAATCTGGAAAGAGAAATAGTTAGAGCATGTACAATACACAAATAGGTTATCTCAAGTGGCATGGTTTTGCTTGAATAATATTGATAAGATGGTTTCTAGTTAAATATATTAGAGGGAAGTGAGATTTCTCCTGATTGCTTATTGACATCCAATTTATTATAGGATTTTTAACCTTTGAAAAAAAAAAGAAACTGAAAACAAACCCAAAGTGCACATTACTATGTATCAAGGATGAAAAAGCATATGATTTTTGGGTTCATTTTTTTTATTAATATTATTATATGAAGATAAATGGGAGAGTAGAGATTCTTTCCAAACACAACAAAAACTATGCTATGTGATGTATTTAACCAATAACTGCACACATTTAAGTACAATGAGCTTTGTCTTGAGACAAATACACAAATTTTCTCACTACCAATTTTCTAAGAAAATATCTCAACCACACATGAAAATAGGAGCCAAGTACTTGGGGATAATCTCTCATATCTAAATCAATATCTAAAAACCTCGTAAAACATAGAAATAAACTATTCACATAGGGACAAACTCTATGCCACACTGATTAATCCAATAACAAACCACAACTTTCTTGTATGATCAAGTATTGCACATTAATTTATTAGACAAGTAAGAGTTAATAATTCCAATACTACCCCTTAAGGAGTACTTGTATCAATATCTGTCAGGTAGTGTATTCATCATCATCTTTCACATTGACAATGCATCAAATGCTCCATCATAAATCCAAGAACTTATTGATGAGAAAAAATAATATCTTATTCAATATGACACTTGAATCTCCTAGATCAACCACGTAGACACCACCAAACTTCCAATGCTCATATAAAGAAACAACTATCCACTTGAATGCATGGGTACTTAACTATTGTAACCATATATTCAATACGATGTCCGTTAGGTACATGTTTCATTGAACTTCTCTGTGAAATCCTCTTGGATGCACTAAAATAATAAAATTTCTAGGAACCTCCCATAGCCCACAACCAACATGACCCATTCAAAAATAATGAAATTGACACTTGATCCACTCATCCATGCATAGTAACATCACCATAACAAATGTATTTCACTATACCAAACAAATAATAAAAAATTATCACTGCATGGAAAACAATTATGCATGCATATCCACGATTTAAAGTAATATGTAATTTGCATGTTACATATGTAGATACATGTAAGAATCATTAACATACGACATATCATGGTGGCACCATGATTTTTTTTTGTAATTTTTCTTAGGTACCATTATAATACTCCTTGCAAGTATAAAATCTAGGAAATATATGTGAGAATTTGCTTCCCAGTGAGATCTAGGAGCTAGAGCAATATTCACACTCAAAGTATTTGACAAAATGTGCAAGAGAACAATAAAAGAGACAGAAAATAGTTGGATTAACACATGTGAATGGTGCTAATAATTGATCATATTATCATTGTACATATTGTAGATGTTATATTACACATTTATAATACATTGGACAAAATTCATGAGGATCAGGAAGCCAATTGGAAGTGTACATGTGTCATGGTGAGATTTGACCTCAATCCCCCCTAAGTGGACCAATATAGGTCTAACTCAGCCTAAAGAGTCACAGACCAAGGTGTGAACGTTGTTGAAGTGTGTTGGGGCATTAATGAGTCCAATTCATGCATGGGGGAAAAGATAGAGGTGAGTGGGAGGCTCAAGGTGGCAATAAATGCTCCTAGGAGAGCCAGAATGGACCAAATACTGTACTAGGGTCCCTGTTCAACCCAAACTCCACAAAAAGAAGAATGGGAGTGCTCATGTCATTAATGAGGGTGCACATATGCTGGTTGACTAATATGGAGTGTTGATGTAGGTGTGAACAAGACAAAATAACTAGATATCTTGTTGAATCAATTTCCCTAGTCTAAACCATAGGATATCATTGCATGAAAGCAAATGAAATTAGCATAAGGTCAAAACTATGTAGTAAGGATGTATTAAAGCTCCAACACACCCCTTAATCCATACTTAGTAAAATTTATTCAAAAGGATTTATTAAGGCCTTGGCAACTAAGGAACACGCCACCTTTTACAATAATGAACTTATTAATCCATGTAACTGATTGTAAGGAGGAAAACCTCCCCTTAAAAAAAGATATGACAGAGATCATAAAGTATTTAGCATGTCATTTTTTTCACTTGAATGAGCTGAAAGAATAAATTCTTGGTGATGGACTTGGTGAAGATGTTGTGGATGCCAAGATCATGCATTAATGCATCAAAGTGTTGTAAACAAAGATCATGTGGAGAGGCCCTTTGATGGTCATCATTTGATGATGGAGGGGAATCATAAGAATGTATTTTGCTGCAAGCATACTCTGATATAATAGCATAATCAACCATGGAAAATATATCTCTGCAAACTCTTTCCCAAATAACATCAAAAGATTCAACAAAATCTGCATTATGTGTAGCTGCCATATCATGAATAAAACCATGAATCTTTCTCCCAATTTGATGAAGCACCTTCATAAATCTATAACAAAGCTCATGAGGCTCTTAAATATCATAATATATGTCATACATATAATAAAATATCATAGGGATGGTATCTCCATGATCGAATGGATCCATAGGAAGAGAAGAGTGAGCAACTAGATCACAATTACAATTGAGCGAACCTGGAAGGTCTGGAGACTTGAGATTTGAACCATGGGTGGTGAAAAAAAGTCCAGAAATATGGAAAAAAAGTCCAATTAAGGAAAAATATATGTTTATCCAACCAAAAAAATACATACAATACATAATGGCAACATATACAAGAGACATAGCATTGGAAACTAGGCAATTTTCAGAATTTCCAACTAGTGAATTTGAGGGTTGTTGGGTATTTTGGTCATGAAATGGTTGGGAAAATGAGTCAATGACTGTCATAGGCTGTATATCATCCTATATATAATATTCAGAACCATAATTTGAAATATTTGATTGGATTGGGAAAGGGCTTTCAAAAGGCACATCAAAAGTTAGTGAAAAATGACTAGTTTTGGGAGGAAGCTTTGATGAACTGACTGGGGTTTCTTCCAAGGAAGGGATGGAGGCTTCAGGTTATGATATATCAGAAGGTGAATCCGAAATATAGATATAAGAAATATATAAAACATAAATGGGTTTCACCCATGCACTGAATGCATGCTCAGCCTTACCATTTCCTTGCTTGCGCTCCCATATTTATGCAAATTATGGAAGAGCAATATGGTTCTCCTCAAGGAGCTTGGTAATGATGTCCATATTCTTTCTGAAGAAATATTTCTCAAGACGTGAACCTCTGAAATAACCACATGTGGGTCTTTCTCTCTTGTTTCTCCTCCTCTTGGATCTCAAGATCCCATCAGTAGAACTAGAGCTTTCTGAACTTGATTTCTTCTTCTCTTTCTCAATTTTCTTCAAATATTTCTTCTTTCTCTAGGGTTGATTTGATACACCATAATAAATATATTGATATTTGTATTTGATGATGGTACCCATTTGTATGAGCTTTTCCTTCTCCTGAGTCAAAGGCTCCATGAAATATGCTAGCGCATGCATCTTCCGATTTCTAGTTGTAAGCCTGCTTGACTAGAATGTTGAAACATACATCAAATACTTAGGCCCTAACTTATAAAGGACAGAAATGATAAGATGATCATGTTTTTTCTCTATGAAACATTGTTTTAGATGAATTAATAACGCTTTAAACTTGTTAAAGAAGTCTTCAATGGTCTCGTAGTGAGCTAGGCTCAGGGAGATTAGCTTGTTCTCAAGTTGATGGCCTCTCAGTTCATCTGTATTCCCTAATAGTGACTCCAAATTGAGCCAAAATTCATTCGGTGTGCCAAGAATTTCTATATGAAAGAGGACTTCCCTTGAAGTTCCGAGGAAAATCATACTGAAGGCTTCATCAAGTCTATTAAAATACTTAGATTTCTCCACAGCATAATTTGGCTCGTGTTTAGTCCCGATGGTGACCTAGTAGAGGCCCTTGGACCTCAACTTCATGACCATCTCGGACTTCCATTCAAAATAATTGAATGGAGTAAGCAATGCTTGAGTTTTCTACATCTTGCTTGCACAACCTGTGACAAAAATGATGTTAAACCTGCAAGGTAAACACTCAAGTTTTCTAGAAATATGCCCTAAACAACAACTCAAACCTCACAATATTTGTTTGCGGTTCCAACTAGCTCTGATACCATGTGATAATTTGTTTCTCAGTGAACCCAAACTCCACAAAAGAGGAGTGGGAAAACTCTTGTCATTAATGAGGGAGGACATGTGCTAGTTGAGTGAGCTCGAGTACTGTTGTAGGTGTGAACAAGACAAAATAATTGGATATCTTGGTGAATCAACTTCCCTAGTCTAAACCATAGGATATCATTGCATGAAAGCAAATGAAATTAGCCTAATGTCAAAACTATGTACTAAGGATGTATTCCTGCTCCAACAATATATAATCTTAAAAACTTTAAGGTAAAATACATATGATTTGTATATAACATCTTAGACTTACCACAAATATATTATGTCATTCATTTTACATATGGTCATTTCTTTTGTTGGACACAACACACATATTTTAACCTATTTGCCCATCATCATCTGATTTCCACAATCACTTTCACTAGCATCCTTTCAACCAAGCTCCAAAATAATATATCTATTGCATATAGAACAACATCTATGTCATTCTTGTCGCAATTCCATTACTCCAATTCATAAATAATTATGACAATGATTAATTGGATTTTCAGTAACCAAAAGATGACTTTTCTACATATTTAATCATTGTGATAACCAACCAATAGTTATTCACTTCATAAACTCACTTTTTTCTCCAAATCAATATTTCCATTCTCCTCCATTCACTTATACAATGCCCATCTTGGTCAACGTACTAGCGAGGATCCAACCATACATTTCAAATGAACAATGGTACCAAACGGTTTGACTAGGAATATATTGTACTCCAAGGCCTAACATCAATATAAATATACATATAAACTAATTGTTCATCATGTGGGCACATTTGCATCTATCGAGACACTCATGATATATGGCACAACATTAATCAAACAACCTTTCATCAAGAAATTATTAGAGCAAACAAAAGATGTAGCTATATGTCCATTTGAGGTACAACACACCTAACTAAGAAAACAAAAGAATTAATTGTATTACAAAGTTTTCACTCAATGCTATAAGATATTAGAAAGAGATAATGATACATATGACCAAAAAAATGATATACCTATGCATTCCTTTGTATCGATTCACAAAGTCTTTTCATATGCATGCATCTTGAACCTCGTTTTCCAATCTTTGTCTTGGATTTCTACATTCACTTGTAATTTTCCTAGAGGACCATTCACATATTTGGTGTTTTTATCTTGTCATCAATGGTCTATATCATGCAAAACAAACATGTCCAATATTTGAGTGTCTAATTCTAATATGGATTAACACTTGCAACGCTAAGTTAGTTGTTGATCAAAGTTATTTCTCACTGCACACCTCTTGTTAATGGCTACATAATTTGAGTTGTTTCTCTACAACCGAGAGATAATGCAATGAATTGCCTTCTATTATTGTGTCTCTTCCTCTTTCTCAAACATTGTACCATATTGTAATTTGTAACTATAGAGAAGAATTTTTTTGATAAACTAAGTGATTCATATCCCTTGGATTAGTTATTTATGTTGTTCATTTGATTGTACAATGGTTCCTTTGGTTCTATTTTTCATTTTGATGTCATTTATGTTGTATTTTCACTAAATGATTGTAAAATCTAGAGTTATAAATACCACAAAATGCATAATTGATGATTAAGTAGTACCTTGTATTGGAGGATATAAATTTAGAACAAAATTATCCCAAAAAATCATTCTCTATTTATATGTGTATGAGGTCACCCACAATTGATTTGGGTTGTTCCTTTTTTGACACTACCTTAGAATAAATTCTACTTATTGTATTGCTCAAGAGACTATTTCATTGTTTGTGGTTAAGAGGAAACAATTTGCTTATTTTCAATTCAAAATTGTCCCCCCTGTGCAAAATAAAGATTGGCCCTCCTTGAGAAAAACCCTACTTTCTAAGACAGTATAATACAACTGTTTCTAGGAATTTTCTAATAACTTACATAGGAATATATTGAATCAAATGTAGCCTCACAAGAATTACAACAAAGATAAGAAGAATAATGGAGATAAAATAATGAAGTGGAAACATAAGAGAGAAAACTAAATTGGTATAAAATCCATCTAATTATGCTTAACCAATAAGGTTTCATTTATAATACATATCCAAGGGAGAAATTTGTGAACCTAAATAGGTAGTTGAACTCCACACATGTGGCAAGATTAGATAACATAAAAGACATCAGTAGACATAGTTTTGAGTCATAACTCCTGACGTAGATCAGTTAACTATGTAATTGACAGTAGGTGGACCAAGAATGCATATTATCTAGTTAACCAATGATAACTAATGATAGAGGGAACATAAAAGGTGTTTTGTTGAGTGTTAGTGGTCATCATAGCTCATACTAACTCAGGTGATGAAATCAAGTCTAGTTAAATCAAGGTGGGCTCCTAAATTATAGGAATTGACTCAAGTGAGCCTAATATCATGCATTAAAGCACATTAACTCCTAGAAAAGAGGAATAGGGAATATATCAAGATAATTAGTCTCGAGTGATCAAGATACTTAGGACTATACAGTAGGTGGTCAATTGATAATGGTCTAAGCACTAGAAAATCAAATAAATGATTAAGGCTAATGTCTAGATGGATTGAATATTCCAACACCACCTTTTAATCCTAACTCATGTGAAAAATTAAAATATATTAGGGCCCAACAACAAAGTCTAAGGTCACCTTTTACATTACCCAACAATAAAGGCTAAGGTCACCTTTTACATTACTCATCCATGTAAATTGAGGAAATAGGAAAAACCACATGGGGGAAATCCTTCCTAAAAAATGGACATGAGGTACACCAGAAACAAACTTTTCCAAATCCAAGTATATGTGAACTTGATTATATGTATGGAGGGATACTATTCTTAAGAAGAAGAGGAATACGCTCAACTTGACTAGGAACATGAAAAACTGCATAATGGATTATGGGGCCATGTAGAGTAACTGAGATAATTTGACAAAAGAGAAAAAGGAGGTTCTCATTCAAATTGATCTTTAAATAAGGTCCAAATGAGTCTTGAAATGCCTAAGACTTCAAACCATGCGAGGTAAAATCATCTCCAAGCAAATGGTTATGTCCTCCATCTTCTATGAAATTATGACAACATATGCCAATCAAAATAATGCAGTAGATAGGAAGGATGATAGTGAGAGTAAATGAAACGAATGTTGGACACAATGGCCACACTGAGAGGGGGGCTGAATCAGTGTGTGAGAAATTTAAACTTTTTACCTTATTTTATTCAATCAGAACATATCTATCATTATGTCATCAATTGCATAATGATATTCATCATGACTCATAAGCACACATCAAATCAAAAGAGACACAATAATATATGGAATTTTGATCTTTATTTATTGTACATGGAAGACAACAATCTTCTTCATTATAATCAACACCAACTGATGAAAAGAGAACCAAATCTCATAACAGGTCCCAACCTAATTTTCTTAGATCCAATTACGAAGGTTTTGAGGAGATCAATTCTCAAGTGAAAGATTATTCTTGCAAGCAATCATATGGCTCTGTTTCACAACCAACCTCTTCTCTACGCATCAATCTCTTCTCATCACTCTGCTAGTCAACACTGATCATCAATCTCTAGTCAATCTTCTCATCATTGCTGCTCAACACTATTACTTATCACTGCTTCTCATCACCGTTGCTCAAGTATCTCTGCACATCAAATTTTCTCATCACTGCTGGTAATTATTTTATGCTCATTAATATTTTTGCTCAAGCTGTTCAATCTTCTCATGTACACATCATTGCACACCTCATCATAGATAATCATTTATCAAGTAATTATGCTATGCTTTCACTGAAAATAAGGCATGCATCATCATCCATCATCATCATAGGTATGCATCATCATCATAGATACGTCATAGGGTATGCATCCTAATCATAAAATATACATCATCATCTCAGTGTGCATCATTTATGCATTATCAACATCAAGTATACATCATGGTGCATAAGAGAGCATCATCACACTATGGTATGCATGTACATGATATTGTATAGGAGTGTATAAACATCATAGAGTGTGTTAGTGCCGGGATCGTGCCCATAGGTTGGGTAGAAAAAGGGCTCTCTCCCAGGCAACAGGAGAACCGCTTTAGACTGTGCCTCTGGCCCTGTGTAGTTAGAGTGGGATCTCTCGCTTGTTTTCAGGTTTACTTCATGTAGGATATTCAATCAAGAACGGTTAGGAGGCCAGACTCCTAAATGGGAAGGGTGCATTAATTTAAGATGTAGGTGGGACTATCAGAGTAAGGGACCATTGGGTAATGGAGTCGAAGGTCCGAGTAGGGAACATTTTGCAGGAGGTAAAGAATGGCGTGATTTTACAAACAGAGGTAAGATAGTCGTTGATCTTGCAATCATGAGATATTTAGCGGGTGAATAGTAGATGAGAGGAAATAGTCCATCACGCAGAGCACCAACAAGATGATTTCTATGTAACTTTAGAAGAAAACTTAATGAATGTCTGAAACAATAGACGGATCATAGCATGTATGAATTCCAAACTATTATACACTCATTTCAGACATGAAAGAAATTAACAAACTGGAATGAAAACATGAAGAACATTTCACGTAAAGAGATTACATATTGAAAGAAGCAATGACATGGAATCTTTTCCTTGAAAGACAATCCTTCCTTTGCAATTTTATTCATAACACAAAAATCAGATACTATTTACAATGGAGAGCCTCATCCCTTGAAAGCTTCCCAACCAACCAACTCTTATCTCCCCATGGGGACTTCACTTAGTGAACCTCTCACATAGCATGTGCGATCATGGGATATTAAAGAATACCCTTAATTTCGAGAGATATTGACCCAAACTCTTTTTGTTGAAACCCCCTCCCAATACTTAAAACCTCCTCCCCACCCCTTTTTATACCTCAATCCTTATAAACCACCCTACCCACCCCGACCTTAAACCCCTCTTCCCCCCAATGCCTGCAATATATTGGTTTGATTTTTGATAATTTTAAAACCCACAATATGAACTAATGTGATAGGATATTGGTCAAAAAGTGAAGCCCCCGTGTATCTCCCTCTATCAGGAATGTATTTATACTATTTCAGTGATGAGATTACTCTCTGAAACAAACCTAAAAACTGTTTCCAGTCACAATCAAATGTTAACAGTATAGAGAGTGGAACTATTTCCACGATTTACAAATATGAACAAACATTATGGAGTAAGTGGGTGCACTCAGCCTGGGTGATAGCTTGACGTGCTCGGCTACTGTTGTGGATTCTGAGTATGATGCCCTTTCCATTTTCTTTTAGGTGAGTCACCCCTTACTAGGTTTTGGACCTTTTAGCCGACTTGATGAGTCAGCATAATTATTTTTTTCTTTCCAAAGTGTGTGTTTCCGTCGTGTTCAAATGTGGCTTTTTGCATGGGCACACACTAGTAGGGCAGTTTGCATCTTTCCCCTGCTCAACCTCATCTGCCACCTCCTTCCTCTCTGGGTAACACTGTTAGGAGTGGGTTCTGGAAGAAGGGCCACATTGCTCCTTGCCGAGGAAAGCCTTTGCAGTGGCTTATCATTCTTGTACTCCTCACCTCCAGTGAGGTGGGCTCTCCCATAGGAAATAAGGTGTAGCATGCCTCCACCAGCCCCATCACCCTTGGCAAGTGGAATTTGCAAACCTGGATGTGCAGGTATTAGACCCCTGATGCTCCCATCCGAACAAATTCTCTTACAGAGAGCAGTCCGAGACTGTCTCCTTCTATGGAGGATTTGGGGGCAGCGATGGTATCAGGGGTCCCTAAAAAAACACCTGCAAGGAGCTAGTGTCCAAGAAATGCATCACTGGAGGTATGGATATATGAAGGTGGGTGTATCTCTCAAAATTCTTCACATCTGGGCCCCAATGACTGGTGTCATCCTTGGTAGGGAACACCAAGGTGATGGGTGAGTGTGGAAATTTGCTCACCAAACATCGTCACACCCAAACAGACAAGCTTTTCGAACCAGATTTCCATCACCGAACCCTTCGAACTTCTATGGACTCACGATGAAACAAAAACTAGGGCTCTATAAATATGTTAGCTCATCCTCAACACTTCAAAGGAAATATATATAAGGCTTCAAGACTGACTTTTGTAATGACTGGTTAGCATTCCTGCACATTCTGTCATTGAGTGTTTTTGGTATCAGTATGTGTAAGGGAACGAGTAGAGCGATCCTTTACCTACTGGGGATCTATTTACGTCGCTTCATCGGATGTGGCACCTTACCATTTGCTACGGGAAGTATTTTTGGACGCCACCTTGTATAGTTGATCTATGTTGCAAAGCACATGAAGTGGACACTCCCACACTTCCTCGCTCTTGTGATGTAGGAAATAGAATGGTCTCCCCCTTTGTGCTAGCCTTGCCCTATGTGAGTAGCAGATTTGCCGGTTATTTTCCTTAGTTTTGCAGGCCAACTCACACAGAAGCCGCATGTCTTTATGCAATATGACTCTGCCACAGGGATGATTTGACCTGTACGCATGCTACAAATGGAATCAAAGAATTTTCCAATCTTCCAGGAGGTGGATTACGTGTATGAACGTCCCTTCCACTGTCATCTCCACACTGGATGGGACACTTGCAGCCTTGAGGCCTCCTCAACCCTCCAATTTGGGGAACCTTTCACGTCCATTGTCCACATTTCTTTACTGCTCCCACCAATTTATCCTCTCTTGATACAGTGAGCAGCTTTAGACCGAGGTGTGTTCTTACCCATCGATCATGATTGACCTCTCCATGCAACTGTCGATCCGAGTGGATCCTACTAACTCTTTGTGAACCGGGACCCTGACGTTGTCCACACTAGTTTAGATCGTGAAAAGAACCTCGAATGTAGATCTATTCCCTTCTTTGTCATGACCATTTATATTTGCAGCTGGTACCACTTTTCACGATTTGAAATTGTGACTTTTATCCACACAAGTTTGGCTTGCGAAATTAGCTAGGACCATAGATCTGCTTCTGATCTCATCTTTGTCTTCAAATGCTTCCACCCTTTAACCTATTTCACGATTTGGGAAAGTTCCTTCTATCGAGCATGTTTGCTCAATGAAACTGCTTCGAGTCGTCAATCAGGCTTTTCCTTGATCTTGACCTTTCATTGTTTTCCCATTTTAACGGATTTTGCAAAAGCCAAAATTTGACCATTGTCCCGCGTCTTGGGCCAAAACCATGATCTATCATCGCTCTTCTTCCTTGCGATCCCAGATCGTTGGTCTATGACGCCTATCTCTATTATCTATGCTGCTGCAAGTCTTCACCTCCGGAGGAATCTATCACCGTAGATTGACCTCTCTTCATTGTATAACAGTCTTAAAACATGGAAAATGTCCCTCTGATAATTTGAAGGGTGCTCACATAATGTTCAAATGAACAGGACCCTCCTCGAACTCTGTCAGGGACGTAAATCGACTATTGCAAATGGAGTGCTAACAACTGGCTCCACTAGGGATGCTATCCTCCTAGTGAGGTAGCAAAGAACCCCCGTAGACTAAGTGCCAAATCCAATGGGTCATCCCCAATATTTCCTTCGAAGCCTCCATTTTGCTTTGAGCTACTGCTTTAGCGAAGTTAACTCACTCTTGCAAACTATGCTCTTGACTGCAAACCTGTACTTACAACTAAAAATGAAAAAAAACTAAATTAGCAATGAAGGAAATGCTTGATGATTGCCGAGATTATTTGTTCTTACCTACTCTACCTAATTTAGGGCATAAGTTTGATTAAGTGAAATCAGACTTCCAATGAAGCCAATCAAGCAAATTTCCTAACAGTTTTGTTCTCTTTTCGTGCTTGATGAACATGAATGAAATAGATAATGGAAGAAGGATATAACAAATAAAATAATCTTTGCAGTAGAGATGTGACTAGTCATTACCCTTACCCAGCCTTTCCATGTACTTTGCTATGGGGTCATAGAAAACACGACAATCTCCAGCATATTCTGTTTTCTCTTCATGGGAAGGATGCCTGTAACTCCCTTCCTCTGGCGATCGATCAGGATAATACTTGAAAGATCTGAGAAAAGGGCCCACAAAATCATTCTCCAATGAAACATTCATCCTTTCACTCAAAATTTCTGCATCTAGAGCTCCACCATCTTCATGTTCCTCAGGAGGGAGGTCCTCCTTTTCTTTGACGAAACCAAGTAAGCATATTCCTCCTTTATGGGGTAATATTCCTAAAGGCTGAACATTGAAAAATGTATTTATTTGAGGGCTGTTGCCTCCTTCTTTGTGACTGAACACCTCATCACAAATTACTGATGTATCAATAAATGGAGAGGGATTGCATGGCTGTTCCTCTTTATCATCTTCTCTTCCGTACAGGTTTCTGGAATGCACCATCTCCTCTACCTTCTGTTTTTTCTTAGAGGCTTTAATCATGTGTTGTATTAATTCAAAAGAGGAATAACAAAAGGGTAGTCTATCACCTCCAGCACATTCATCACCCTTTCCTGTTTTCACCTTCTAACTTTGCATTGCAGCTTGATTTTCTCCATTAGCAGGCCTTGGTTCTATAACCGGCTCTTCATGTACAACCTGCAGGTACTCTTCCTCATACTCATCATACACAGGCACACCAAAATCCCTTTTAAAATATTCCTTTATGGATTCGGTGCTGAGAAGACTGCAATCTTCATAAAATAGGCCTGCAGAACCATAGGCTCCTATATCGGGCTTATCACCTTTCTTTCTACCAAGGAAAAGCTTTAGCTGAACAGGGGATTTCCCATTCTGCTTGTAGGGCCCAACCAATTTTAATGTATCTTTTATTTGACCACCGCTGTCCTGACCTAACAAAGTTTTGGACATCTTAAGGTTTTCCTCAACCTCCAAACAATCAATAAACATATGTTGTAGAGTGGTTGATCTTCTTTCCAAAAGAAGCAAGGACAGCTCGGGAGGAAAGGTGGCTGCATAATAGATCTTAGCAGCGTTCTCAAGAGGTTGGACTTCCTTAGGCATGTTATAATAAAAGCTTGCAAATATTCTATTAAAACTAGATATGACCTCACCCTCATGCCTCTTAAGGGAATAAAATTCTGAAAGTATTTGATCCAGAGGCCTTCTCCTACCCCAAAAATTTAAAAAGGTGCAAGAAAACTCTTCCCAGGTATTGATGGACTTAGGCTGCAAGTGTTTGAACCATTCTTTAGCATCTCCTTATAAAGACTAGGAAAAATCCCTCATGCAGACATCCTCATGTTCTATCTCAAAAAGGTTAGAGAAATGTTCAAAGGCTTGTAAATGTTTCTCAGCAGTGAAGTCTTTTGATTCTCCATCAAATTTGGGGAGGTACTTGTAATGTTTCATAGGAAAATCATGGAGGAGAGGAGGCAATTGTAGTGGTTTGTACCATCCTGGAAAACTGGGAGAGACCATGTTAGGCACAATAGATATGCTATCGATTGAGGTTTCATGAGGTTCCTAGGGGTGACCTTTAACATCATGAGCTCCAGGAGAAAAATATGGGTCAAAATCAAATGTACAAGACAATGCAATCCTTTCAGTTCATAAAGAAGGACAAACGGGAATATATTCATAGCTTTGTTTTGAACGAATTGAACCATAGAAGGCTGTTTTGATAAATCTAGGAAACAATAAGAACAAACTTACAAGACAAGACAAGGCATCTTGGAAGAAACATAAACTCGAGTATCTTAACCTTTCACCATGGATTTTTAGGCCTTACAAGGGGTCCATTTTTCCAGACAGAGCCTGCCCATTTTTTCTGACGATTTGATTTCTGGGACATACCAACAACGGAGTCGCTGAATTCTGAATCCTTTAAGAGTGGAGTCACCAGGTTAAAAGTGCTCAACCTTCTTGATGTCTGATCATTGTTCACCATCAACAAACAGATCTAAAACTATGTTGTTCTTCCCAGGGATGATCTTTAATCTCGTCCCTGACAACGACGCCAGTTGTTAGTACCGGGATCATGCCCATAGGTTGGGCAAAAAAAATGGCTCTCTCCTAGGCAACAACAGAATCGCTTTAGATTGCACCTCTGGCCTTGCACAGTTAGAGATGGATCTCTCGCTTATTTTCAGGTTTAATTCATGTAGGATATTCGATCAAGAATGGTCAGGAGGCCAGAATCCTGAATGGGAGGGGTGCATTAATGTAAGAGGTAGGTGGGACTATAAGAGTAAGGGACCATTGGGTAATGGAGTCAAAGGTTCGGGTAGGGAACATTTTGTAGGAGGTAAAGAATGGTGTGAATTTACAAATAGAGGAAAGATAGTTGTCGATCTTGCAATCAGGAGATATTTAGCGGGTGAATAGTAGATGAGAGGGAACATTCCATCACGCAGAGCACCGACAAGATGAATTCTATGTAACTTTAGAAGAAAACTTAATGAATGTCTAAAACAACAGACAGAGCATAGCATGTATGAATTCCAAACTGTTATACACTCATTTAAGACATGAAAGAAATTAACAAATTGGAATGAAAACATGAAGAACATTTCACATAAAGAGATTACATATTGAAAGAAACAACGACACATGAATATCTACCTTGAAAGACAATCCTTCCTCTGCAATTTTATTCATAACACAAAAATCAGATACTATTTACAATGAAGAGCCTTAGCCCTTGAAATTTTCCCAACCAACCAACTCCTATCTCCCTCTATCGAGAGTGTATTTATACTATTTCAATGCTAATATTACTCTCCTAAAAAAACCTAACAACTGTTTCTAGTCACAATCAAACGTTAACAGTCTAGAGAGTGGAACTATTACCACAATTTACAAATATGAACAAACATTATGGAGCAAGTGGGTGCACTCGGCCTGGGTGCACTGAGCTTGACGTGCTCGGCTACTGTTGTGGATTCTGAGTATGACGCCCTTTATGTTTTCTTTCAGGCGAGTCACCCCTTACTGGGTTTTGGACTTTTTAGCCGACCTGATGAGTCAGCATAATGCCCTTTTTCTGTCCAAAGTGTGTGTTTCCACTGTGTTCAAATGTGGTTTTCTGCATGGGCACACACTGGCAGGGAAGTTTGCATCTTTCCCCTACTCAACCTCATCCGCCACCTCCCTCCTCTCCGGGTAACACTGTTAGGCGTGGGGTCTGGAAGAAGGGTCGCATTGCTCCTGGCTGAGGCAAGCCTTTGCAGTGGCTTGTCATTCTTGTACTCCTCACCTCCAGTGAGGTGGGATCTTCGATAAACAATAATGTGTAGCATGCCTCCACCAGCTCCATCACCCTTAGCAAGTGGAATTCACAAAACGGGCTATGCAGGTATTAGACCCTTGATGCTCTCATCCGAACAAATGCTCCTACAGAGAGCAGTCCAAAAATGTCTCCTTCTATTGAGGATTTAGGGGAAGCGATGGTATCAGGGGTCCCTGAAAAAACACCTATGGGGATCGAGTGTCTAGGCATTGCATCACTGGAGGTGCGGGTATTTGAAGGCAGGTGTATCTCTCAAAATTATTCATGTCTGGGACCCGATGACTTGTGTCATCCTTAGCAGGGAACACCAAGGTGACGGGTGAGTGGAAATTTTCTCACCAATCATTAGCACACCCAGATGGACAATATTTTTGAACTAGATCGCCATCGCCGAACCCTTCAAACTTCTATGGACTCGCGGCGAAATGAAAACTTGGGATCTGGAAATATGTTAGCTCATCCCCGACGTTTCGAAGGGAATATATATAAGGATTCGAGACTTACTTTTGCAATGACTGGTCAACATTCCTGCACATTCTGTCATCGAGTGTTTTTGGTATCAGCATGTGTGAGGGCACGAGTAGAGCGATCCTTTACCTGCTGGGGATCTAGTCACGTCGCTTCATCGGCTGTGCCACCTTACCATTTGTTGTAGGAAGTATTTTCGGATGCCACCTTGTATAGTTGAGCCATGATGCAAAGAACATGAAGTGGATGCTCCCACACTTCCTTGCTCTTGTGATGTGGGAAATAGAATGGTCTCCCCCTTTGTGCTGGCCTTGCCCCATGTGAGTAGCAGATTCGTCGGTTATTTTCCTTACTTCCGCAGGCCAACTCACACAAAAGATGCCTGTCTTTATGCAATATGACTTTTCCACAGGGATGATTTCACCTATACGTATGCTAAAAATGGTGTCGAGGAATTGGCCAATTTGTCAGGAGGCAGATTACACATATGAATGACCCTTCCATGGTCATCTTTGCACTGGATGCGACACTTGCAGCCTTGAGGCCTCCTTAGCCCTCCAATTTGGGGAACCTTTCACGTCCATCATCCATGTTTCTTTACTGCTGCTACCAATTTATCCTCTCTTGATACAATGAGCATCTTTAGATCGAGGCATGTTCTTACCCGTCGTTCGTGATCGACCTCTCCATGCAAACGTTGATCCGAGTGGGTCCTACCACCTCTTTGTGAATTGGGACCCTGACATTGTTCGTGCTAGTTCAGATCATGAAAAGAATCTCGATCATATATCTATTCCATTCTTTGTTGTGGTTGTTGATATTTGTAGCCGGTACCACTTTTCATGATTTGAAATCGTGACTTTTATCCACACAAGTCTGGCTTGCGAAATTAGCTGGGACCGTAGTTCTGCTTCTGATCTCATCTTCGATGTCATATGCTTCCACCCTTTAACCTATTTCGTGATTTGGGAAAGTTCCATCTATCGAGCATGTTTGCTCAACGAAACTGCTTCGGGCCCTCAATCGGGCTTTGCCTTGATCTCAGCCTTTCATTGTTTTCCCATTTTAAAGGATTCTGCGAAAGCCAAACTTTGACTGCTCTCCCATGTCTTGGGCCAAAACCATGGTCTATCGTCGCTTTTATTCCTTGTGATCTTGGATCATTGGTCTATGACGCCTATCTCTATTTTCTATGCTGCTGCAAGTCTTCACCTCTGGAGGAATCTACCACAGTAGATTGACCTTTCTTCATTATCTGACAGTCTTAAAACATGGAAAATGTGCCTCTGATAATATGAAGGGTGCTCACATAATGTTCAAATGAATAGGACCCTCCTCGAACTCTATCAGGCCCATAAATCAACTATTGCAAACAGAGTGCTAACAGAGTGTACAAAATTATCACATGCATTATCATCATAAAGTGTATCATATCATAGCATAAAGGTATGGAACATCATCATCATATCCTCCATAACAACTTCAAATATATATACCATTATAGAGGCTCACATACTAAGATCAAAGATTAACTCTATCCATGAGAGACATGTGCCATCACAAGAGAAACCTAGAAGCATGAACCATACCTTTTTGAAGATCACAATATGAAGAAATAGTAGCAAAAAAAATATCTATATCATGTCACCACATATCCCTCATAACAAGCTTTTCAACGAGCCAAGAATTTTGTAATTTTGATTATGTATGAGAAAGTTTTCACAATTTTAGTGAAGATGAAGAGAAATTTCTCATCCACAAAGTTTCTCATTTTTCTCCAAGAATTGTGAAAATACTAAGAAAATTGATGATGAACAAATGAAATTTTTTATATTCTATTTTTATAGGTTGTGGAGGAAAATTATTACCTCAAACTAGACCGACATGCAATTCAAAATTTCAAATAATTAAATTCTCTTTTGTTTGGTTTGTTGACCCAAAAAGGTGGGGTGCACCAACTTCAAAAATTCATATCTCTTCAACCATAAGGAGTTAGAAGATGCTACACATATAAACAAAAAATGGCTTGACGAGGAATATCTCCCTATGATGGGTTTATTTTGAAAATCTTGGTCTAATACCCTTAAATTCTTCAAAATTTTTAGGATGTAAAAGACCCCACACATGAAGGTACCAAAGACCATACCACCAACTACAAGAGTTTCAATGTCTTCTTCAAAGTATTCTTCAACATATCAAGTCACTTCCATGGGCTCTACCTCCATCTAAATCCCAATATCCATATAACAACAAAGAGGACTATACATCACCATCAACAAGATACCAAGTGTGTGGGTTCAAGATCAAAGGAACCACATGCAATGGTTTCAAGGAATCTTTCAAAGATATCATATAATATTTAAACAATATACTTTCCATGGACTTCAATCCCATCACATAGGACTCCATTGCCAAGTGACGAGGGAATTGTGACCAAAGATTCCATCATATCAAAGAATTTAACAATCATGGGCTTACAAACCACCATATGTATGGATTCCAAGAAACAATTCATTCTCAAATGCACCATCAATGATCATATAGTTTCTAAGGGTAATCATGGCACCATTTATGTGGGTGCCAAACCTTCTCATGCATAATGACCATCTCCAATGGTTCCATGACCCCAACAAGGGATACATGAGCATTAAGATCTTCATCAAGGGTTCCAAGTATTCATCAAGTCATTAATGACCATATCATCACTTTTAAGGACCATTAATCCATCAAATGTGGGTCCCTGGGTTCTTTAGGAATTCTTCATCAAGCAAGTGGCTTCATAGGCTTCTTCAACCACCTCAACCACACCAGGAGACTTCCAAAGGTCAAGATCCATCATGAAATCACATGTGGGTTACTAGAGCTTCTCCTAGGGTATCATGACATCATCAGAGGATGATTGACCACATAATGGGTCATTAATGCTTCTCCAACCCATTAAGGGATTCACCATCATCCACAAAGGCTTTAGCACCATCTACAGGGTCTTAAGGATATTCAACATATTTAACAAGGTGGTGGCTCCAAGATCCAACCTTTTCATTACAGGGACCTTGTCAACTGGGTACAAGGTAAGGGGTCCAATGCACTGCAAGTGGGACTTGGTGGCATCAATTACATGATGTGGGGCCACTGCAATTCCATGTTGGCATCAATTATAATTTCATCAAAAATCTCCCCCTTTGTCGTTGATGACAACAACTCATGCTCCCCCTGTGTGCATGCTCCTCTTTTGTCTTCATCTCCACATTTGTCTTCATCTCTCTCCCTTTGGCATTAATGGAAAAGGGTGGCCACATTCTTGTATCTGAAATCATTGATCATTGATCATCGCTTCCCCTATCAATATGCACCATCCTAGGACCTGTCTGTATTCTTGGAGTAACCATTCTTTTTCCTTGGATTTCATCCTCCAACCTTATGAAATCAAGGTGTGCTAAGGTATTTGAGAGACCTTAGGCTTGGATTTCCATATGGAAGTCATCCTCCCTACTCTGATCAACCTGTCCTCTTTGTAGCTGCTCGGTCTTCTTCATCCATACTTGATTATTGGCATCTATCCTTTCATCATTTGTTCCTTCATCTGTACTATATTTCCTTGATGGGTTGCATAGGAAACTTCTCAAGGGTTGTTTCCATGTACTCCAACAATCTTGAGCTTTGTGCCCAAAGCCACTGCAACTATAACACCTCATTGTATGACAATATGTAGCAATGTGACCAACATGGTGGCATGCCGAACACCTAACTGAGATGTTGGAACTTCCAACACTTCTTTGATCAACTTCATATCTCAATTCCTGAGAGTATCCCTCACTATAGGCCTTTGTCTTATCATCTTCAAATATTCCTGCATTGGTCTTCTTCCAAGGTTCACTGGTTCTTCTTGCTGATGTGTAGGAAGAAATCTTCCTTGGTTGACTTCTTTGACTTGCACATTCTTGGGCTTTGTGACCAAACTCACTGCATGTGTACCATCTCAACGTGTGACATGTGGCATCAAAATGTCTAACTTTATTACATGTCCAACATCTAACTGAGTCATTGGGCATAGCACCACTTCTTCTTTCATAGATCCTACAATCCACATAGTTATGACCAAATTTAGAACAAAAATAACAATAACCATTGAATCCTATTTATAACATGGAACTTTGATTCCATATTAGACTTGTTTCTTTTCTGAGCTTGCTCTAAGGAATAGGTATAACTCTTTGATGCATATTTGAACTTCCAAATTCCTTTTTGTCATGTGCAGGTGCATGGAGAGTAGCTTTAGACGTTGATGAACCTGCTCTTGGAGTCTTGGGAGACCAAGTGCTATCTTCATATTTTTCTTTCTCCTTCTTGTAACCCAAAACAATCTTGTCACATGGATATCTTTGGAAATAGAAGATCTTATTTAGGACAACTGAACTATCCTTGAACTTGACAAAAGCATCATTCTTCTCACCTTTCTTCCTCAGACCAAATACTTCCATTTAAAACTTTTGGATTTTCTTCTCCTTTTCGTCCAAATGATTCTTCAAGATTTCTTCTATCCTTTTAACTTCCTCCAGTTGAGTATTCATATCATGTTTAGCCTCTTGTTGGCAGGCAACAACTCTCTCAAGTTCTATCTACTTTGATTGAATAAAATTGATCAATTCTCTTTATAATTTATCACAAAATTATTTAAGAGTGCCTTCAGAATATTTGATTCTGAAGGTACTCTCAATCACAAGGGATAATCTGATCAACGTAAGTTTAGGGAATACTTTTTCTTTAGGATTGGTGTTTTACAATTTGATTATCTAGCAGCTGTTAAAATATGATCAATTTTCATTACTATTTTACATGATTATATAACTGATGTGTTGCTTATTATTATTATTTGTTGATTCACAATGCTTGAATTGAATTTTATAATTTCTCGTTTCGTTTGTTTCCTATTAAATTCCTTTTATTTTTCTTTTCTTGAAATCTTTAAGATATGATTTTTTATGGCCAAGTTACATGTCTATATATATTTGCTTAGGGTTGATTCCAAAATGACATTCCTTTTGATGATGTGTTATGATTTGTTTTCGGAATTATGATTTCGCATATCAGATCATTATGTTGGAATTGATTTTATTAGAGTTATGACAGTCATGCAATTATTCATAGTTTCAATTTTGAAGTGTGTGAGCATTTTCAACATGCTAGATGAACTGTTTATACCCATTGCTTTTGTGTTCACAACACCCTTTAGCCCTTCGTCCAAAGAAGAAGTGGTAGTTAAGCTTATGGCACCTCTGAGTCGTTTTGAAGTTTCAGGACTGAAAATGTTGGAAATGGATCCTGAAGCTATGGCCTTATTTGAAAAGATTGGTTGGAAACCATTCTTTTGGATTTTCAATGGCCATAATGAAGGAGTCACTCGACAGTTCACACTATCCTTTGATGGGAATACCACTCAAATTGGTGACTTACATTTAGTTGTGGATGAAGAGTTTATTTACAAGGCCACGAAGCTTCCTCGGCATGGAGAACGTTGGTTTAGAGGAGAGAAAATAGACAAGAAGAAATTTAAACAGTTTCTTCTTCCATTAAACAAAGATGATGCACATCTTAAACTCTATTTTCCAATCAAATATTTGAAGCCTCAGTGGTGTCTCCTTTTTCAGGTTATTTCTAGGTATATTTCTTGCGATGGCCGTTACTCAAATGTTCATTTATACCATCTCAGGATTTTAATGGCTTTAACTGGTTCGAAATTGAACTTATCTTATTTCCTGCTTCATAGTCTACATAGAATGGTTGTAACACTCCAACGAACTACCGTGAATCAAAGTTATAGTTTATTTCATTTTGGCCTGATTAAAATCTTGGTTCAGTATCAATTAGCTATGATGAACAGAACATGGGATGAGTTTTTAAGTGATAATGGTTTTGGGTTAACCAGCTTCTGGCCTACTTGCTTACCCAACACTCGCATTAAATGAAGGAGGCCATTGGGAAAAGAAGTAAATGAGGATTCTGATCCTATAGCTGATAATGAAGGGCTTGATAAACTCTGTAGGATATCTGAAATTGAAGAATTCAATACTTCAAACCCTCCCGAGCAACCTAAGGAAAAAAATGAAGAGAAAGAAAAAGGTAAAAGCTTGTTTAAACCTCACTATGTTAACTTATCCTTAGATTCTCATCCTAACACAGTGTCAGGGAAGGGTAAGAACGAATTGAGGGGAGGAAAACTTGAAGATGACAATAAATCTCTTGAACTAGTTTTGGGAAAATCTGAAACAACAAGTCGAAGATTTACTCGAAGTATGGTAAGTATTTCGATTCCAAATACTATGGAATAAAATAGTGAACATATCTTTGTTAAGGATGATAGTGAAAAGGAGAATGAATCTCCTCCTCATGAAACCTCATTCAAAGAGTTTGAACATGAACATAGTAGTAATCACGATAATTTTGTGGATAATTCACCCTTATCAATGCAACCAGAACATGAAGTTCAGTTTAAGCCCACATCGAGTGATGAGTGTTCATTAGAAGAAAATTTAAAGGCGGCACAACAGTCAATTAAAATGTCCCGGCAACATAAGGATAAGCGGTTAAAAGAAGAAGAAGAAGCTCGTGTTGTATTGAAAATAGAGTTACAGCAACAGAAGAATGAATTACTTATGTGGGTGGATAGATGGCAACATATGAAAGCAAAGAAGGACAGATATAAATCAGAGAAGAAATTATTAGCCGAGTCAAATGAAAAATTCCAAAAGAATGAAAAACGCTATGAAGAAAAAATCCTAAAACTCAAAGCTAAGCTATCAGAGGCAAGAAAATCCATCAAGCTACAAATTGCAACTTAACCATTTGTTCTGTTTGTTTTTATGATTTTGGTTGTGACAGGTAAATGAGCCATTTAATAAACATCCTACAGAATCGAAGATTCTGTAGGATTGTATTATATTTTTATTATTATCTTGTTATAATCTTAATCATAATTTAGTGAGAAACTTAAATATTAACTGTTTTGTTAAAGGTGTACCTATGATATAAATACACCGAATCTAATGGAGATGATTTTGCTAGCTGGTATGCATTTTTGAAGCTGCTTTTGCATTGATAGCTAGCATATATTCTGGATGGTTATGCTCCATTTGCTGCATTAGAAGATCATTTTGCTAGGTACCTCTTTTGGTGTAAATTGAGTCTTTTCGACAGTTGAAAGAATTTGGGGATGTCTATGATTTATCTTAACAACTGTTAAGAGACTATTTTTACTATTTTTGTAAATAGATCCTAGAATAACTCAAAAAACGGTTAATCTTTTGATGTATATAAGTCCAAAATAATTTCTGAATAGGGTTCGATGGGGTATTGAAGAAAAGACTCACTGAAAATATAATACAGTTTCTAGTGTGACTAGATTTCTCAAATCAGTAGTTGTTACTATTTCTGAAAACCTAATATATATTTTTCAATATACTATTTTCTCATCTTACACTTTATGCAATTGTATTGTGATATAATTGTGTTTATTATTTGAAAATATACTTTGTTTGCACAATATTAATGTTCGATTGAAAATATTACTGAATCTAGTTAGTTGATATTTTTATTTGATAATTGAGATTTAGTAATAATACATTTCATATTTATCTCTGATCTCATTTGTATTTTTACAATGTTTTCATGAATGAATATAATCCTATTATTCAAATATCTAGTATTGAACTTTAGTTATTGATTAATAAGCCATCACACAATAAATAAAAGTAGTTTTTCTATTTTTATTTTCTGTTGTTGTGCATATTTAACAAAGTGACTTTTGATAATAATTGAATTATTTTCATTTGAATTATTATCATTTACTTCTTTGTTAACTGAAGTTATTAATTGATAATTAATATATTTTTTCAAAATATAGTTTTTCAAAGTTGCTCTCAGCTGAGATAGGTTAGTTACTTAGTTTTAATTCATAATTTTAGTTTGTTCTAGATAGTTATTAAATTGGATTTAATTATATTAGTTGGTTTTAAGTAAAAATTAGTTCTTTTTTTTTTAAAAATTGAAAAACAAAATACACAACAAGAGACTTTCATTAGGAAAGCAATTTTAGGGTTAGATAAACTTTAGATTAACATAAGATACATTTTGCTGAGTTTTTATATTCTCCTTAAGAGGATAAATTCAGATGGTAGTAGGAGACCATAACCTATGAGATTTAGTCATTCCAAACACATTGAGGGCTGTTTTAAGCACTTTGTGTGGACTATGTCTCCTTAGTTGGCCCAAGTCAGAAAATCAGGCCAACAAATGGTGCTAGAAGGAGGGCTTGTTAATGATTAATGGCTGATAGAAGTAATGATAAATATTCAACCAGCCAACAACCCCCATTACAACCTAAAATTAACAGATCACCATTCATAGAAACTGTTAGGAGCATTCTTGAGCATTAAAAGAGCTGGTAAAACAACACTTGTTGAAAATTTTGAGGAATCTATTAAAGTCTAGAAGGATTCCATGTGTTACCACCTAAGTTGTACTTAGTGGTTTTTAATCAAGTGAGCCTAGTGAACGGGACAAGGATAACTTGTTTGGACTTTAGAAGACCTTTGGAAGTACTTATGGGAATTGCTTGTTGTACTATATCACATGTTCATAACTCATGGGGGAATTGTAATAGATGTTCTAGCATGATAGTGTCTATAAAAGAATCGGTCTCTTAGAATTTATTTGTCAATCCGATCAGCCCAGGGTGTTTTTTCCCTTGGTTATTATTGGTTGTTGAATAAACGACTGATAATTTCGGAGTTTTTCACTCCATACCTCCAAAGTTGGGGTGGTCGGCTTGGCATTTAGGCCTATTGAGGATATTAGAGTCTCTGTGTCAATGTGTAAACATGATAGGCATCATGGTTGAGTCATATGAACATGTCTAAGTCCCCCCTAGGTTTTTTCAATTTTTCAAATTTTTAGTTTTTTCACTGTTTTTTATTAAAATTTAATTTTTCCAAAACTTAGGCTATTTTTTAATAGTTTAATTGGAAAAATTGATTTTGTAATAAAAGTGGGCCAAATAATCAGTTTCAATCATTTAGGTGCTCATTTTCAATCTAAGAGCACCATGCAAACCCATGGACCCACTATTTCCTAGTTTTGAGTGATTTTCCATCACTCAAGTCAGAAAGCCCCAAAAAATCAACTATTGATTATTTTAATTAATAAATTGATGAATAATGGAGCAAATCCAAAATCATAGATCAGTGGATTCTCAACCGATTTGATTGAAATCAGTGAGATCTAAACCAGATTGACTGGATCTGACAAATCCTTGACTAAAGGAGGTGATCAAATCAGATCCAGAGTTGATCTTCAACAGTCTTTATGGGGAATTGCACCCTCTCTCTCTCCTCCACACATGTGGGCTCTCCTGGGAGCTCTGTGGAATGATGTGTCAGTTTATGGGTTGATGTGTCAGCTCAATCAAGCCCCTGATTGACAAGTAGGCTCAATTCAGCTTCATATATGCATTGATTGACTCTCCATCAGCTGATTTGATCTGTCTCCTTGGGATTTTCGCCCCCCCTGGGATGGATCTCCTAGTTTTTGTATAAATCAAAGCACAAGCAACCTCTTCCAAGCTAGTTAGAACTGGGATTGAGGTGTTGTTTCTCTTGTACTATATTGTTTATTATTCTAGATTAAAGAAACTTTGGAGGCAAGATATATGGTGTAATGCTCTTCATGTGTGGATGGTGATTGTCAAATGCTTATGAGGTATAATATGTGTTATTTATCATTGATTTTGCTTATTAATTGTTGTCCTTGAAGGAGAGAGCTCCCTCCTGTTAGGGTAAGAGTTTATTCTAGTTTGATTTATGCTCTTACTGTTGCTTGTTTCAGATCTATTGGAGTTGTATGTATTTTAAGTTTAATTGCATGTTTTCCAATTATCTCTTCTAGCAGCACCTATGTTTTAACCATCTGTTTATGCAAGGATTTCTAAGTTTCAGGTGATCTCGCTTGTAGAATAGGTTGAGCTGGTTTACATCTTCCTCATCTTCAATATCTTCTAAATGACATTGTCCCTCGATGTTCCACCAAAGCAGACTCCAAAGCCCAACATTCCTAGGCTTCCAACACTCTTTCTCTCTCTTCCTCCTTCAAAATCTTAATTTCTCTTCAAATTGATTACTTTTAAAGAATCTTATTGCTTAGATCTATCTCACAAATAAAATTACATATAGATCTAGTTAGTAAGATCCTTTATTAAGTTTAGATCTTAGTTCCATTTTGCATATAAAGTTATATTTTAAGAGAGCTAGCTGAAATTATCCTCTTTTCTTGCAAGCATTTTAAAGAAAATTTGTAGCTTGCTTTTAAGGAAGTTGTGGAAATTGAACCCAGGTGTTAGAACAATTATGCTCACAACAATTGCCAATTACACATGCAAATTACTCACAAAGGAGACTGAATATGGAGCAGAACACTAATCTGTATTGAATAAGTGTACAATAGCCAACCCTGTGAAGTCATAGGTTGCCACAATAAATAATTACATTAGATATTCGAATGCATAAGGATGCCATTCGAATTTGGTCAAAAGCAGGCTTACTAAATCTAAACAAATCCCCTATAGGTGCATAAAGCAGTTTCCAAATCTGTCTAGGAGCTCACGAATTGGCAAAATCAATTAGGCAAGCCAATAGATGATGGAAGGATAACTCATACATGTTTTATTAGGATAAAAGGGTGGAGGATGATAAGGACCAAAAAAAAGTTAACTTCACCTAGTCAAACTTTCCCAATTTCCTTAAAACTTAGAAAAAGCAGGCAATAAAGCAGAAAAAGTAGACATGCACTAGGAAGGCCAGGAATAAAGTAGATTTGATTCCAAGTGGTTTCCCAAGTGCTCCATGACTAAAATTTAGCAAGTTTGACCACTATGGATGTGTGGAGGACAACTTACATAAGGTGGAATAAGGAAACTAGGCAAATAAGACAAAAATTGGATTAACTAATGTCTAAGGTAGCTAACTATGGGTTGATTATTCTAACACCCCCGCTTAAGCCTGAATTATGAGTAAAATATCAGAAAATTATAGGGCCTAGCAACAAGGCTTAGTCACCCTTTACATACTGCATGTCCATTTAACCAAGGAAAGAGGCAAAAACCCAGTGGGAAAAATCCTCCCTTAAACATGGACAGTAAAACAATATTTGGAAATATTGTCATCACTCATGCTTCACAGCATGATTAGCAATCCCCAGCAGTGATTTGAGATAGCTGAATGTCTTCTAAAAAAAAACTTTGGTGAATATATCTGCTACTTGTTCTGAAGATGAACAGAAGAGTAGGTGAATGGTGCCATCATGCACAAGCTGTCTGATGTAGTGCATATGGATATCAATGTGTTTGGTTCTCTGTTTATGAACTGGATCATAGCAGATTCGAATGGTACTCTGATTATCACAATAGATAGTAGTTGAGTATTCTGATTCAAAGCCACACTCTCCAAGTAACCCCTGCAACCATAAACATTGAGTTGCTGCATTTACAACTCCTCTGTACTCTGCTTCTGTAGATGAGAGTGCAATGGCACTCTGTTTCTTGCTTGACCAGCTGATTGGCCCTTCAGTAAGCACGAACACATATCCTGATGTTGACTTTCGATCTGTGTTGTCACCTTCCCAATCACTATCAGTAAACCCAATCAAATCAAGATCAGATTTAGCTTTGTAGAAGATCCCATGAGTCCTTGTTCCCTGAACAAAGTTAAGGATCCTTTTGGCTGCTCTCCAATGGATCTCATGAGGCTGATCCATGTATCTTGAAGCCACACTTCCTGCATAAGAAATATGAGGTTGAGTATGTGTAAGATACAACAAACATCCAATCAATTTCCTATACAGTGTATTGTTTACCATAGGTGAAGAATCAACTTCTTCAAGCTTAACTCCTGAAAGGAAAGGAGTCTTGCTTGGCTTGCAATCCTTCCTATTGAATTTGTTCAGAAAATCCAAGGCATACTTGGACTGATGTACTTTGATTCCTTCTTTGGTTTGAGCAATCTTGAGCCCCAAGAATTGGCTCAATAAGCCCAAATCAGTCATTGAGAAGGCATGGTTCATTGCATCCTTCAAGGAGGCAATTTCATCCTTTGAGCTTCCTGTAATGAGAAGGTCATCAAAATACAAAACAATGATCATTAATGAACCATGAATCAGCTTCAAATAGACATTTGGATGTGACTTGCATCGAACAAAATTCAGTGATAGCAGAAAGCTATCAATCTTGGCATACCAAGCCCTGGGGGATTGCTTAAGCCCATACAATGACTTCTTTAGCCTGCACACAAGAGATGGGTTAGTAGAAAATCCTTGAGGATACTTCATGTAAATGTCTTCAGTGAGATCTCCATTCAGGAAAGCACAATTCACATCCATGTGATGTACCTCCCACTGCTTTGAAGCTGCAATGGCTAAGGCTAGCATGATGGAGTCCATCTTTGCCACTAGTGCAAAGGTCTCATTGTAGTATATGCCATGTAATTGTGAGTAGCCCTTAGCTACCAATATGGCCTTGTATTTTAGAGGTGAACCATCAGCAGAAAATTTGGTTTTGTAAACCCACTTACACTAAACTAGCTTCCTCCCCGTGGGAAGATCAACCAGCTCCCAAGTGTTGTTCTTCTAGAGTGAGATGAACTCTTCTTTCATGGATGTTTACCATATTGGATCATTTACTGCATCTTCATATGTCTATGGGTCTGATTAAACCATCATATAGCATTTCTCTGTAAACATAGGATCTTTCATGCACAGAGCAATCTCAAACTGAGATCTAGTCCTCCTAGGATCATTAGGATTTCCAACTAGTTCTCCAGTTGCATGAATGGTCTTTGCTTCCCATTTTGGTATTTTAGGACTGTTAGGATCTGCAATTAAATCATCATTATCAAACATATTAGAATCAGCATGTTCAACTATCTCTTCACTTACATTCAAAGGTTCTGGTGGTGAAGAGGATTCTCCAACTTCCACTGCTGCTAGGGGCTCTTCTTGAAACTAAACACACCTTTCAATGAAGGATTTGTTTGTGCTCAAATTGATCAGCTGGTACCCTTTTGAATCTTTAGAGTACCCAACAAAAATACATTCTTGGCTTTGGGGCTGCAAAGCCTTCCTCTTTTCTGTTGCAATTCTAGCCCAAGCCCTTGAGCCAAAAATCCTGAAATGGGTCACATCTGGCTTGTGCCCACTCCATGCTTCAAAAGGAGTCATACCATAAAGCTATTTATGAGGAACCCTATTCTGGATATAGGCTGCATAGTTTATGGCTTCGACCCAAAACTTTGGTGGCAAATTCTTAGCCTCCATCATGTAGGTTGCCATCTCTTTCAGTGATCTGTTCTTCCTCTTAGCAACACGATTCTACTGTGGTGTGTAAGGGATAGAATGCTGCATCTGAATACCTACATCTACACAATATTGAATAAACTTGGACTTGACATACTCACCACCATTGTTAGATATGAGGACCTTGATTTTCCTCCCAGATTGGTTTTCAACCAAAGCCTTAGAGACTTTGAAGAGGCCAAAAACTTCAGATTTGTGTTTCAGGAAGTAAACCCAGCAATACCTGGAAAATTCATCTATGAATGTCAATGCATATTTGGCCTGAATCATTGACATATGAGGAAATGGGCCAGCAACATCACTGTGGATCAACTCAAGAGGTGCAGAGGTTCTCTCATGACTAGCTTTCTCAAATTTATGCTCTGGGTGTTTTCCTAAGATGCAACCTTGACAGACTCCTTTGGAAAACTTAATCTTTGGTAACCCTATGACCATTTCTTTTTCACTAAGATCAAAAAGATACTTGTAATTTAGGTGGCCAAATCTTTCATGCCAAAGCTTGCTTGCCTCATTAGCATGAAATAGAAGAGCAGAGGGGTTTGAGTAGGGTAAGAAGTGTGAGAACATGTATACCTTCGAAGTGTGATTTGCAATTCCTTTTGCAATGACTTTACCACTTGAGATCTCTGTGATCTCAAATTCATCAGGGGAGAATATGACCTTCTTTGGAGATCCTATGTGGGTCATCTGATACATTGATAAGAGGTTAGAGGCAAGACCTGGAACATACAATACATTGCTGAAATTACCATGGTCAAGATCAATCCTCCCTTTGCCCAAAATTTTAGTGAGAGAGTTATCTCCCAGTACAATTGGTGGACCTTTCGACATGTCAAGTGAGGTGAATGCCTCCTTGGTCAAAACCATATGTCTTGAATCTCTAGAATCAATGATGAAACTAGGTGAGCTTGATGTGCCAGCAACCAATGCATGAACTCTCTCTCTCTGTCTTCTGAATTTGATCCTCCTTCCCTCTTCTTTGAGCAGTCTGGAAGGGAGATGCCATTCTTCTCCAGGATTTGGGTCAGCATGTCAATTTGCTTCTTCATGCAGGAGCTTTTAGAATGATTTCCCTTACTGCAGTATGCGCACTTGCTCATTTCTCCTTTGTTCTTCTTCTTCTGGGGTTTCTTCTTGGAACCTTGAGGCTCCTCTGGAGACTTGTTCTTGTCTCTCTTTTGCTTAGGTGGCTTCTTAGCTTTCTTCTTGCTTTTTGAATCCACCCTCGAATCTCTAGCAACTAGAGCTTGGTCTTTGGAAGGTTTGATGGTGCCCATCATCACCAATTTATATTGTTCTTGTGTGAGAGATTCCATGAAATTCGTAAGGCTAGGTATTTTCCAGGATCGAGCTGTCAACTTTGTGGCATAGAAGGTCAAAACAAACACTGAATAGTCAGATCCAAGCTTCGAGAGTATGGCCAAAACCAATTGCTCATCCTTCTTTTCGATCCCACATTGTTTTAGTTGCAAAACAAGTGCTTTGAACTTGGAAAAATAGATTTGCAGGGATTCAAAGATATTGGGACTCAGGGAGATCAATTAATTTTCAATTTGATGTCCCCTCATCTCATATGTCTTACCAAAAATCTCAACAAGATTCTCCCATACTTCATTTGGTGATGTTAATCCATCAAGATGGAAAAGGAGGTCTCTGGATATGCTCAGACACAGGAGACCATAGGCCTCATCCCTCATGTTGCGCCATTTAATCTTCTCTGTAGATGCATTGGGCTCTACTTATATTTCCATATTCACTCTGTAGAGGCCTTTCTCTTTCAACAGTATCTCCATCTCTTCTTTCCATTCAAAGAAGTTAAATGGAGTCAAGATGATGTTCTGCGATTGATCCATAGCTCAGAAATTGTCCCTTCAGTCAGCAGAATGCTCCCAGTCAATGATGTTGAACCTGAAATAAAAATTTGGATGGAGAGAAATTGATCTACAAAGGATCTGATACTATGTGGAAATTGAACCCAGGTGTTAGAACAATTACACTCACAACAATTGCCAATTACACATGCAAATTACTCACAAAGGAGATTGAATATGGAGCAGAACACTAATCTATATTGAATAAGTGTACAATAGCCAACCCTGTGAAGGGATAGGTTGACATAATAAATAATTACATGAGAGATTCAAATGCATAATGATGCCATTCAAATTTGGTCAAAAGCAGGCTTACTAAATCTAAGCAAATCCCCCATAGGTGCATAAAGCAGTTTCCAAATCTGTCTCGGAGCTCACGAATTGGTGAAATCAATTAGGCAAGCTAATAGATGATGGAAGGAAAACTAATACGTGATTTTATTAGGAGAAAAGGGTGGAGGATGATGAGGTAAAAAAACAAGTTAAATTCACCTAGTCAAACTTTCCCAATTGCCTTAAAACTCAGAAAAAGCAGGCAATAAAGCAGAAAAAGCAAACATGCGCTAAGAAGGCCAGGAATAAAGCAGATTTGATTCCAAGTGGTTTCCCAAGTGCTCCATGAATCAAATTTAGAAATTTTTACCACTATGGATGTGTGGAGGACAACTTGCATAAGGTGGAATATGGAGACTAGGCAAATAAGACAAAAATTAGATTAATTAATGTCTAAGGTAGCTAACTGTGGGTTGATTATTCTAACAGAAGTTTCGTTTGTTGTACTTTAAAGTTTCATATTCTGCAATAAAAGTGCACATCTCATTGGCTTCCCAAACAGCAAGCCAATATCCCAAGGAAAGCTTGCTTTTCTTGGTTCCTTTTTGCAAAACTAGATTACCCCAACTTAACAAAATTTTACTTAGTTTTTTTTCGGTAACTAGTGTAGTGACCCAAAACACTTACAAAGTGTGTTTGGGCACATTTGATTTTATTGCTTTTTGTTTTTTAGCAGGTCTAATGAAAAAGAGAAGGAGACTCTGCCCAATTTCTGACTCTTGGACGAACCGGAGCTTCCCGGAAGCTTCCCCCACCATTGTGTTTTAATTCTAGCTTTGTTACAAGATTGTTGTAAGCCTTTGGATCCCAGATAAAAAGGACCAAAGTGCATCAATTTTAATTTTATGTTATTGTAAATCACTGCTAATAAAATAAAAAGGTCCTTTCTAATAGGTTCTTTCGAGCCTATTCACCATCCCCCCTGGGGGGATTTGTGTCCGTGTTTCTTTTTTGCTTTTCTTTCCTTTTTTTTACAAACTAGCGTAGTTCTAATATGTAGGGTAGTATAATTTGATTTATTATCAATTTCATATTCCGTATTTGATATTTCAAATTAATCTTAATACTTACCCCATGACTTCCCGATTGACCCGAAAGGGGAAAGAGACGCGTGGTAGGACCAATTAGAAAACCGAAACTGTGTATCTGTGTTTTACTTTTCATCATTTGTTTCATCAGCTATTATAAAATTAAACCCTCCTTGATTCCCCAATTGAGATCCACTTGGATCAAAAGAGGTTCCTAGAGGGTTTTCTTTTTTAACAAGAACACCCACCTAAAAATTTACTAAAATTGACAAGACTCCGATGTGTATGCTCTGCACTTGGTTGCAGTTTGTCTGATCATTCAAGCTATATCAAAAGAATTTGAGTGACTAGAATAATTAGGATTCACTCTCCCAAATTGACAAACCATTAGTGAAAATCTAACACCTAGATCAAACCATTACGGTGGCAAAATACCCAAAGGAAGCGGGAACTCCTGAAAAGTGACCTCGAGGTGTCGATCTCTGTTACACATGCGAGTGCATTATGAACAATATCCTCAGAGACTCCATTCAGCCCACATACTCCTTGCAGGTAGTCGTGATGGTTTAGTTTTGGACATACTCCAAGTACTCTCGGGTATATTTGGAGTCCCCCCCCTTCTCCTAATTTTAATCAACTCATATTTCACATTAACTTAAAATGTACCAAGAGGAAATTGCAAAAAATTCACTCCAAGCACATGCAAGTACATTGATTATATTTTGACTCCATTTTAAGGCATTGGTTATTTTCTTGCTATATATATATATATATATATATATATATATATTGTGTCTCAGCATTGTGCTTTCGTGCGGTCATTTTGTATCTTGTCATCTATTATTGTTTATGGTTAAATTTAAAACTCCTAAGTAATTCATTCAGTTTAACATCTCCATACTAAGTAATTAGCCTTAGTAACTTAATAGGGTCTACCCCCTTTGGCTTCATTAGGAGTTGAGCCTAAATGGAGGAGTCAAGAAGAAGGTGACAGCCTTGAATCAAGACTTGCCCCCAAGGACACACCGAGTGGCCTGAAGATTTTTTCCATGTGACCTAGGTGTGTGAAAGGCAGCAACACTTTTTGGCACCATTACTGGGGACAAATCTTCTTATTCCCGGAGTACGAATTTTTTTTTCTTCCTTTTTTGTTTTTCCTTTGTTTGATGAATGCTTAGAGTAGATCTTTAATTTTCCTCTGGCTACTCCACTGATTTTTTTCCAGTTTTTATTTTTACAAAGAAAAACAAAAAATAATTTTTGTGAAAATATTTATAAATGCTTATTTTTGTTTTTCACATGGCGACTCCATTGAAGGGATAAAACCCTATTATCTCATAAACTTGTGAAGTTTTGTTGTGTGTAGATGAGCCCATGTGACATGTTAAAAAATTTAAAGATCATACTTGACAACTCCACCTTTTCAATGCAATGTTTAATGGTTATATCAAATGCATACTATTAACTTTTGATATGGATGAATTAGAGGAGAAATATGGTGCCCAGATAATCGGAATTTTTCAGCCTATCGATTTCTCAAACATCCTGGGTTTTACTAACTCTTGTAATGGTGTGGGAAGCATTTAAATGGCTTCCAGTATTTCATGGAAATTATGGTGATTCGGCCATCTAGCATGTCAAATCTTTCCTTCAGTTGATGGCTGACTTCAATGTTCTTCATGAGGACAATATGATGGAAATGTTTGCGGGTACATTTTGGGGTGAGGCCTATTGTTGGTTCTATCAGGGCCTTCCTAATAAATGCATAACTTCTTTTCCAAGTTTCCTTTGGATGTTTTTAGAGCAGTGGCATGATGGTAAGGGTAGTATGAATGGTTTGAAAAAGTTCCTTGAAAAGATTTGTGCCCTCTACCTATCTGGGATAGAGTATCACATGGAAACATATGATGGACCTTTTTCCATGATACAAAGTATTAAAGACTTGGAATCACTTCTTGAACATTTAAGTGAAGAGGAGGTCCATGATACTCCCATAAAAGAGTTCCCTCATAGTTATTCAAGAAAGGAAGTAATTAAGCAGCTTATTAAAGAATATAAGGTATCTCTCATTACACAGCAAGACTCTGAAGAAGGGAAAATCCAGGATGATCCTATTGAAGAGCTTCAGGAGGAGCCCATGATGAAACACATTGTTGAAGACTCTTGTCATATCACCATAGCTGAAAACATTGAAGATTTGAGGTATTCTCAAGTGTGTTGCACTGCTGATATCTTTCCAAAAATCCCTCTAGAGAAATCCACTGAGCAACACATACCAAGTGATCCTACTGAATATGTCCAAAATGTTTCCTTGATTGAAGATAATATCGAAGATCTCTTCATGATATCATAATAGAATCCTATAAAGAAAGTTATGATAAGATCAGTATGGTGTGTGGTGACACTAGACCTTGTTCTCCACATGTTGATGAAGGTTTGGAAAGTTTATTTCCTTGTAACATTTTTTCTGAAGAAGATTGTTATGAATAAAAGGAAGACATGGATAGGCAGGAGCATGATGCCATGGATGAAGAGTCGCCCACATATGACATGGATGGGAGTGATGACTATTGGAATTTCATAGATAATACAACTTGTGAAAATATTATTAAGAACTCCATCCATGGTATGTCCAACAAGGGGAGTGTCTATTCAAAAATTTGTGGAAGTCCAATCTATGATACACCCATAGAGGGGAGCATGGATCTGGATGCTTGGGAAAACCTTAGTATGGAAGAGGAGTATTCAGAAATTTCATGTGATCATTCAGAGTCATATCATGCAGAGCCGCACAAAGGTATCAGTAGTGAAGACATTGAGAAGCAATGTTGTGAAAAGTCATATGTGATGCAGTCAGTGGAATATCATTCTCAGCCATCTTTTTCACATATAGAGGTTCCTTACGATTTGGAGCTACTTGGGGTTTGTGCAACGAGTTATCATTTGATAAGCCCTGGTGATCAATATGATGATGTAGTCAGTCAGCCTCACCATGCTAATTGGTATATTAGTCCTATCCAGTCATGGATAGAAGCAGCCTGCATGAGCACATACAAGTTGGGGAATAATTTTTATGACATTATTCATGCCTATGATCTCCCATCCATCCTGCCCATTTTGAATCATCTCGCAGGTTTGTATTTTCTGAATAAGGTATCCTTACTTTGGCTGGTAACCAAAGACAAGGATTTTTTTTTTAATGTTAATAAAATTCTTAGGTGGTTACATTGGATTTTTGATTACACCTAACCTATTTATATCATGCTTAGAGTAGGAAAATAAGCTCCTAAAAGAGAGCATTTACTTTCTGCATTTATGTTTTGTACTTAGCTATAATAAAACATTTTTTTTCATTATTTAATTACATTTATTTTGTTTAAATAAATCATCTTAATGGTTCATTTGGTTTTTATATAAAGCTTGTGCTACTAAGGTTTTCTTGTCAAGTTGAGATGTTTTCACAGGGTATATAAACTAGAGATTTTGGTGTTCTCGTATCCTCTCCTTGCCTTAAAGACCAGACCGAGCACACGTCCCACAGTTGGAGCCAAAATGTTACCACCTAAGTTGTACTTAGTGGTTTTTTTTATCAAGTGAGCCTAGTGAACCGCACAAGGATAACTTGTTCGGACTTCAGAAGACCTTTGGAAGTACTTCTGGGAATTGCTTGTTGTACTATATCACATGTTCATAACCCATGGGAGAATTGTAATAAATGTTCCAGCATGATAGTGTCTGTAAAAGACTCGGTCTCTTAGAATTTATTTGTCAATCCGATCAGCCCGTAGTGTTTTTTTCCCTTGTTTATTATTGGTTGTTGAATAAACGACTGATAATTTCTGAGTTTTTCACTCCATACCTCCAAAGTTGGGGTGGTCGGCTTGGAATTTAGGCCTATTGAGGTTATTAGAGTCTATGTGTCAATGTATAAAGATGCTAGACATCATGGTCGAGTCATATGAACATGTCTAAATCCCCCTAGGTTTTTCCAATTTTTCCAATTTTTAGTTTTTTCAGTGTTTTTTATTAAAATTTAATTTTTCCAAAACTTAGGCCATTTTTTAATAGTTTAATTGGAAAAATTTATTTTGTAATAAAAGTGGGACAAATAATCAATTTCAGTCAGGTAGGTGCTTATTTTCAATCTAAGAGCACCATGTAAACCCATGGACCCACTATTTCCTAGTTTTGAGCGATTTTCCATCACTGAGGTTAGAAAGCCCCAAAAAATCAATTATTGATTATTTTAATTAATAAATTGATGAATAATGGAGCAAATCCAAAATCATAGATCAGTGGATTCTCAGCCGATTTGATTGAAATCAGTGAGATCTAAACCAGATTGACTGGATCTGACAAATCCTTGACTGAAGGAGGTGATCAAATCAGATCCAGAGTTGATCTTCAACAGTATTTATGGGGAATCGCACCCTCTCTCTCTCCTCCACATGTGTGGGATCTCTTGGGAGCTCTGTGGACTGATGTGTCGGTTTATGGGTTGGTGTGTCATCTTAATCAAGCCCCTGATTGACAAGTAGTCTCAGTTCAGCTTCATATATGCATTGATTGAATCTCCATCAGCTAATTTGATCTGTCTACTTGGGAATTGCGCCCCCCCTGGGATAGATCTTCTGGTTTTTGTATAAATCAAAGCACAAGTAGCCTCTTCCAAGCTAGTTAGAATTGGGATTGAGGTGTTGTTTCTCTTGTATTGTATTGTTTTTTATTCTGGAATAAAGAAGCTTTGGAGGCAAGATCTATGGTGTAATGCTCTTCATGTGTGGATGGTGATTGTCAAATGCTTATGAGGTGTAATCTATGTTATTTATGATTGCTTTTGCTGGTTAATTGTTGGCCTTGAAGGAGAGAGCTCCCTCTTGTTAGGGTAAGAGTTTATTCTAGTTTGATTTATGCTCTTATTGCTGCTTGTTTCAGATCTATTGGAGTTGTATGTATTTTAAGTTTAATTGCATGCTTTCCAATTATCTCTTCCAGTAGCACCTATGTTTTAACCATCTCTTTGTGCAAGGATTTCTATGTTGCAGGTGATCTCGCCTGTAGAAGAGCTTGAGCTGGTTTACATCTTCCTCGTCTTCAAGATATTCTAAAGGACATAGTCCCTTGGTGTTCCACCAAAGCAGACTCCAAATCCCAACATTCCCAGGCTTCCAACACTCTTTCTCTCTCTTCCTCCTTCAAAATCTCAATTTCTCTTCAAATTGGTTACTTTTAAAGAATATTATTGCTTAGATCTATCTCACAAATAAAATTACATATAGATCTAGTTAGTAAGATCCTTTCTTAAGTTTAGATCTCAGTTCCATTTTGCATATAAAGTTATATTTTAAGATATCTAGCTGAAATTATCCTCTTTTTTTGCAAGCATTTTAAAGAAAATTTGTAGCTTGCTTTTAAGGAAGTTTTCTTTGCTGTAATTTAAAGTTTCGAATTCTGCAATAAAAGTGCACATCTCATTGGCTTCCCAAACAGCAAGAAATATCCCAAGGAAATCTTGCTTTCCTTGGTTCCTTTTTGCAAAACTAGATTACCCCAACTTAAAAAAATTTTACCTAGTTTTTTTTCGGTAACCAGTGTAGTGACCCAAAACACTTTCAATGTGTGGTTGGGCACATTTGATTTTGATTGCTCACTATTTTTAAGCAGGTTTGACAAAAAAGAGAAGTAGACTTTTCCCAATTTCTGACTCCATGACGAACCGGAGCTTCCCTGAAGCTTCCCCCACCACTGTGTTTTAATTCTAGCTTGTTACAAGATTGTTGTAAGCCTTTGGATCCCAGATAACAAGGACCAAAGTGTATCAATTTTAATTTGCTGATATTGTAAATTGTAGCTAATAAAAAGAAAATGTCATTTCGAATATGCTCTTTCGAGCCTATTCACCATCCCCCCTAGGGGGGTTTGTGTCAGTGTTTCTTTTTTTCTTTTCTTTCCTTTTTTTTACAAACTAGCGTAGTTCTAATATACAGGGTAGTATAATTTGATTTATTATCAATTTCATATTCCATATTTGAGATTTCAAAGTAATCTTAATACTTACCGCAGGACTTCCAGATTGACCCAAAAGGGGAAAGAGATGCATGGTAGGACTAATTAGAAAACCGGAATTATGTATCTGTGTTTTCCTTTTCATCATTTGTTTCATCAGATATTATAAAATTAACCCCTCCTTGATTCCCCGATTGAGATCCACTTGGATCGAAAGAGGTTCTTGGAGGGTTTTCTTTTTTAACAAGAATGCCCATCTCAAAATTTACTAAAATTGACAAGACTTCAGTGTGTATTTTCTGCACTTGGATGTGGTTCATCCAATCAGTCAAGATGTATCAAAAGAATTTGAGTGACTAGAATAATTAGGATTCAGTCTCCCAAATTGACAAACCATCAGGTGAAAATCCAACACCTAGATCAAACCATTACGGTGGCAAAATACCAAAAGGAAGCGGGAACTCCTGAAAAGTGACCTTGGGGCGTCGATCTCTGTTACACCTATGGGTGCATTATGAACAATAGCCTCAGATACTCCATTTTGCTGTTGGAGCAGGGCCCCACCGCTACAAGAAAAGATGCTATATCAGAACAAGAAAGTCAAAGGAAATAGTACCTGAAGCGGCTGAGAAGAGAGCTCAACCACTGGACTCAAGGCAGCGACGAAGACAGGAGGGCTCAGCTACCCTCATAAATAGAAAAGGAGCAATGGGCCAAGGTATTAAAGAAAAAGGACAGAAGGGGAGCGACCGAGGAAGCGGTGCCCATACCTACGATCAGCGTCGGAGATCGCAGAAGACTGCAGAAAGCTGCAGTGTGACCAGTAAGCAGCGGTCCAAAGTATAGATAGGCCGACTGTCACAGTTAGGGTTTTGGGTTACTGTTGGGATAGGCCCAAATTTTTGTATCAGGGTGAGACCTTCAGGCCACCTATTTAAGCATGTATTTTGTATTGTGAAAGGTTGGTCAGTTAGTTGGTCAGTTAGCTAGCTAGCCATCCAGACAGTAGATAATAAGCTAGTCATCTGTATTGTAAAGATATAGAGAAAGAGTTGAGCTCTGGTTCTGTATTCAGTCTATAGTTATCTTACTATAACCAGTGGCTAACTCCGTGAGCATGAATGTAACAATCCGCAGGGATTGAGAGAGAGAAATAATATATTGTAAGAAGAAATCATTATAGAAGAGAAGAGAGCTAAGAGAGAAGGGCTCCCAGCAGTGTGGAGTTTCCCAAAATATCTCAAGCTGCATAACAGGTTGCAGCGGAACTGTGTTACTCTCTCCAGATATAATATAAACATAGTTCTCGTGGACGTAGCTTCCTCCCTGGAAGTGAACCACATAAAATCCGTGTGTTGTGCGACTATTTCATGTGATCGTGTTATACTTATTTGCTATCTATTATTCGTTACATGAATGTTGCTTATCAGTTAATGAATGTATGTATGCTATCCTTCAGTTTATAGTAACATAGAAGTTAAATGTGAGTGAATGAGTTAAGTATTCTGTATATGAGTTTATCAGTGCTTGATTCACATAGTAATAGTTACAGTGTTAAGTGACTTCTGTATATTGAGTTCAGCAAGTTGAGTATCATTGATGTTAAGCGTGTTAAATTGTAGAAGTTTAAGTGAAGTTGTTTAACACCTTAATGAAGGTTAATTGAACTATTATACCTAGAGAGGAAGACTCTGGACCTCAAGAGTTGATAAGCATCTTAAGTCTTGCTATAGGAATTATCACAGCGCAGAAAGGCGATATCACACTGTCGGGGAAACTGCGGTGTGGGATATCGCAAGTTAAGAGTTGAGCAAAGGAGTAGGTTTGCGCATCATCCTAGAAGTTGCGATGCGATAAGAGCCAGTCTGATAGTGGAGTCAGCTAGGAAGAGAGAAAAAACCCTTGCTGAGAGACCCCACTGGTTATTAGAGTCAAGAGAATCTAGGATGCTACAAAACCTGGTTGAAGAAACGTGATTCTTCAGCCACCCAATCTAGGATCACTTCGGGTGAGACTTCAGGCCGTTCCATGGTCTATCGCCGAAAGGGCCAGTGAGCTAGGGGTTTGTTGGTACATTAAAGTAAACCCGGGTCTACCCAGAGAAGACCAACAAATGGTTTTGTTGCCAGTTTTGAACAAATTGAAGAGATGATGTTCTGTTGGCACCGTACTAAAGAAAAACTCAACCAGTGGGTTGAGTCTAAGGAAAGAGAATTTGATGCGAAAGAAAACAAGAGTCCTAGGCTTAGTACAGAGGACTGGTTACAAAAACATATCTTCACAGACCTGCATGAGATATTTTTGCGACCTATGCAAATGAGTTGTACGATTGGTTGTCAAAGTTGAATGATAAGCATGTATTCAAGAAGAAAAGGAACAATGTCTAGACACCAGAGCTGATTCACACCGTGAAGAGCGTAGATAATCCCATTTCGTGGGCAGTAGACTTCTGGCTTGCAAGCTTGCTGGAAGGGTTCATTACAGAGTTTGCAGTTGATCAAAGAAAGAGTTTCAATGAAGCAAAGAGGTACTTCTTCAAAGGATATCACGGTAAGTACTTGAACTCTTTAAATTTGTTCCTTAAGATGTTATTATATGAAAAAGGAGTACTGGATATATTCTCAGATGAATAAGTTAAGTAAGTGTAATGTCACAAGAGTTTGAGAGTGATTTTGAAGAAATTGGATGTACACGTAGTGGTAAAAGATATAAAGTAGATTTCAGATCTTCCTTCTTTGAAGACAGTTCAGACAGTACTAGATAACAGAGTCAAAGTAATACAGAAAGAACAGCAGGGGGTATCCCTTACCACCCTTATAACCCACAGAAACCGATCGGGACTTAGAATAATCCCATAGGAACTCCATCTAGTAGTTCACATATAGTACATACTACATTTACACCGCCAAGTGGTAGTAACACAGCAAACTAGAATCCACCACGTAGAAACAGAATGGGGGATGACATGAAATTACCTACCTTTAAGGGTACAGGGGTAGAAGACCTAGAACAACATTGGTTCCTATGTGAAGCTGTATGGACCATTAAACATATCTAGGATGACAATACTAAGCTTGTCCAGTTGGCTACTACACTTAGAGAAAGAGCTTTAACATGGTATATGAAGTATACATTAGCGCAGATTAGAACACTCGTAGAGGTCAGGACCACAATGATTAAGGAATTTAAGAAACCCAAGTCTGAGTCACAATGTATCACAGAACTCAAAGACATCAAACAATTACCCACAGAGTTAGTATGGGATTTTGATCAGAAATTTAAAGCTCTTATAGACCAAGTTAGATTTGAGTTTGCGTCAGAGCAGCATAAGGAATGGTTCATCGCAGCACTGCTCCCTCATATCAGACTTCCATTAATGCAACAGAAACTTCATACGCAGGATGAAGCATTGGAGATGGCAATGAAACTAGAGGCTTCACCTCTAGCTGAGACTAGTGCAAGTATGACAAACTTACAGAATCAGCTAGCCAATCTCATGTTATAGCTACATGAGATTAAGAAATGAAAAGAGGTTGAACAAGAATTATGGTGTACAAAGTGTAAAGTACATGGCCATACCAAAGATAATTGTCCAGTATTTGTTGAGTATCTAGCAAGTGGGGCTCCTAACCCCTTAGTACAGACTCAAGGGCCATGGTGTGAAATCTGTAGAACAAGAGGACATAGACCATAGGAATGCCCTTTACTTTAGAAGTATGTACAAACTACTAAGAATTTATACTATAACTTCTGTAAGTCATAGGACATGATGAAAATAATTGCAGAGCCTATGATCTCATGATAGAGAGAAAATGTTATTTTCAATTGGGGACAAACTGAACAAGTATATTTTCAGAGAATTTTAGAATTCATTTCAGAAGCCCCTAGTCTTTTGAGCTCAGATTTTAACAAAGACTTCATATTGTACACTTTCTCTTCTGACATATCATATCCAATAGTCTTAACTTAGCTAAACCAGCAAAATAGTGAAGTGCCAATTTATTTTATGAGCTCAAATTTTAAAGGTGCTGAACTTAACTACCACAAGGTTGATAAACAAGCTTTTGCTGTTTTCAAAGCTGTCAAACACTTTCATCCATATCTATTGAAATCCAGATCTAAAGTGATAGTTCCTTTCCCTTCAGTTAGAAATCTGTGAGTACAGAAATATTTGGGTGAAAGAAGAGCACCATGGATGATAGCGCTTCAAGAGTATGACTTGGAAATTAAACCTTCAACGATAGTCAAGGGTTAGGGATTATGTAAAATTGCTATTGAAGCAGCTCATCTACCTAATAACAATTCTGAAACTGTCATTGATGAAGTCTTATAAAACATGGAAATCTACTTTTATCCTCCACCACAAGATTCTTGGTATACACATTTAAGTACACTTTTGGAAACATGAACTGCTCCTGATTACCTTGAACCAAGAAAAAGGAGAGTGCTTAGACTGAAATATGCTTCTTATTTTCTAATTGATAATACTTTTTTTAGGAGAAATTCAGATGGTGTTTTACTTCAATGCTTAGATAAGGATGAAACAGAAGTGATTTTGAAATAATTACACTTTGGTCCACCAGGTGGTCATTTTGGAGGAGAGACTACGGCACATAAAATCCTTAGGGCTGGCTATTATTGGCCTACTTTATTCCATGATTCTTATGCTTTTGTTAGAAATGTCAATAATGCAAACTTGCTGCAGGTAGAGTTAGGAAGTCTACTTTTCCTTTACAACCTATTTCAGTTGAAAGACCTTTTCAGCAATGGGGTATTGATATAGTAGGACCAATAAACCCTCCTTCCTCTATGCAACACAAATACATTATAATTGCAACTGATTAGTTTACCCGTTGGGAAGAAGCTACACCTTTAAGGATTGTAAATACCAATCAGGTTATCTTATTTTTAAAATATTTTATCATAACGAGATTTGGTGTTTCGGATTCCCTTGTTTTTGATAATGCCTCATATTTTTCATTAGTTGAGCTAACTCAATTTGCCTTAGAGAAAGGTATAAGGGTTAGATATTCAGCTAATTATCATCCTCATGAAAATGGTTTAGCTGAATTAACAAATAAAAACTTGTTGAAAATTCTTAAAAGAACTATTTTAGTTCACCATCATGATTGGCACACAGCGTTGCTTAATGCTCTTTGGGTAGACAGAGTAACTCCTAAATCTTCAATAGGTAACTCACCTTTCTTTCTAGTTTATGGAACCAAGGCCATTTTACCGCCAAATTTATTTTTACCTTCTTTATAGTTAGCCTAATCTGTTCAGGATCATGGATTGTCCAACTATGGAGAAGAGGATTAACACTTTAATAAAACTAGAGGAGGAAAGAGATAGGTCAAAACAATATTTTATAAAACATCAACAAATTGTTAAGTCCTGGTTCGATCAATCCTCAAGTTCTAATAGAGAGTTCCAGGTGGGGGAATTGGTGTTAAAATGGGACAAAGTCCATGAGGAGAAAGGAGATCATACCAAGTTCCAAAAACTTTGCTTAGGCCCATTTGTCATTGCTGAGAAGATAGGTCCAAGCACTTTTCGTTTGCAAACTTTAGAAGGTCAGTTCGAAACATTTCCAGTAAATGGACTGATCTTAAAAAAATATTTTTGCTGACCTTTTCAGACTCTGAATTTATATATAATTTTGTCTATAATCTTACTTATTGTACAGCTTTTATTCCCTTATTTTCAACCAGTTTTTGTTTGTAAATATTTTTTAAATTTCTGAGTTTGTTGTATATATTATTATCACAAAACTTTATGAGATTATTGATATTTATGTACAAATCTTTTATCAAAAGAATTATGATAAATTCTTAATTCTTATGTACACTCAAATTTCACTTGATTCTTTTGTAAATACTCTTGAAATCCATTTTTGATTTTCTTAAATTTTGAATGGATAGATCCTTCCAGTTAGATATCATAATCTGTCAAACATTTGTACATAACAATTGTCAAATTTTTGTGTATATTTTCAGGCAATTAGTCACTAATGTACATATGTTTTTGAGAGGACATTTGTAAATAAATAAGTTATGTGGCTTAAACTTAATTTGTTCATTAGTTTAAAATTACACTGTTAAACTAAGTCTTTTAAAATTGGTTTTGAATGATCAGAGTTTCTTAAGTCTATTAAGAACCTATCATTATTTGAAAACATTTCTAAATATTGTTTAGATTATCCCTCATTCACCTATTTATTTTGATAGCCAGGATGGATGATTAATGTCTTTTTCTAAACTATGTACTTTGAAAATATTTGTGGATCTCTATCATCAGTGATTTCTTTTAAAGTTGTGTTGAGGCTTCGAAAATCATAGGAAACAACAGCAAGGTATTCTCCCTAGTCAACGTTCCCAACTAGCCCATGACTATTTGGTATGGGGAATCCATTTGGTTTACAGTCCGGCTATCGCAGTTCAAGTAACAAAAATAAAGGGTTTTACCGGTTGTGGCCCGGTCCACCGTGTATATTTTTGTGTTTTTTAAATTTAAGTATGATATGCAAGTGCCTATTTAAAATGCAAATTGATAAAGAAAATGAGGAGCGGTCACAATGTGATGCACAGGTTCTTACCTCTCGTCTTAAACTCTCTCGCATCTAAATCACACACGGCAGGAAATAAAAATAACTAAGCTGTCCCTAGGGAGCGATATTATCATTTAATGAGTAATGTATTACTACTTGTGCATTAAGAAAAATCACAGGTATCTGTTCTTTGATTCAAAACACATAAACATGAATATATAGATGAACAATAAGATAGCTCATTATTGTGAAAACATTCATTACTCGCAGTGGAAATTATCATAAAATAAACCAGAGAACATTCACACAAGAACATAGGTTCAACAAGTTAGAACGATCTCACAGTTAATGAATAAAAGATGAAAACAAAATAGTTCCCCTTCAACATCATTCATTTGCACAACATTTGAACATTCAACCAAAGCTTTCTCCAATAGGATAAATTGTAATTATATATTGCAAAACAAAATGGTTCCTCTTACAATGTGTTCTCACAAGTCTAACTGGGAAAAAGTCCTCCTTCCCTCTAACTTTCCTATATTTATACAAAACCCAGCAAAACCTTTGGGTTGCCCCAACCATTTTAATCTTATAGTTTTGTCATTTTGTGAATGCTCATGATTCATAAAAACGTTACATTTCAGATAAACACTTTTATGAAGAGGGACCACCTTGGTAACTGACAAACTGCCCAGGCCTGAGCCTCTGCTCTTAATGATTACGCTCTATAATTCATTGGTCCTTTTGAGATCTTGTTGGTCTTAGCCTTTCATTCTCTTCTTTTCTTTGAGAAACATGTATGTTTCTTTATGCTTTAACTTCTTCTTTCAAGGTTTCTCCTCCTGTGCTTTACCTTTTAGGAATGTATTCTTTGTAGTAATCTTCCTATCCTGAACATATCAAATCATTAGTGTTTAACAGGGTAACACAAACTAGATCAATACATGCATCCTGTAATATGAATTATAAACAATTTTAATAAAGAATGTCAAGACAGAAGAGATCCTGCAAGTTTGTGCTTGAACACCTGTTCAAAACTTAACTTCTGCCTAATAGAACATATTTTTTCCTCCCACTCCAGGTCATATATGAACTAGAACGAAAAACTCCAACAAAAACCAAGAGTAGGACAAATTAACTACCATTCTTCGAAACACCCAACCCCAAAACCATGCTCTTCCACTCAGACAACTTTAACATCGACCTGCATCCATGGGAAACCTCCGCCATTACAAAGAACAAAGTAAAACACATCAGAACGGAGGGAAAAACCCCATCGATAGTACTAGGCACCGGGCAGAAAAACCTCATCAGCAGGTGGAAAACTAGGAACGGGCGATTAGCCCACTAAGGAGCCACAACGGCAAGTGATGCACATGCTAAGGGTTCCGCAATAAGAGAAAATAATCGACGAAAATCAAACCAAAGGAAAAAAATAGAACAACCACGTCGAATGGTTAGTCCGCTCTGGAGCCACAATAGTGGTATCTAAAATAGACTATGGCTTCCGCTAAGATATGAAACCATTGGTGATCGAAATAGTTAATATGAAATCCCCAATCAAAATTCCAACCCAATTCTGATAGCGAAAAGAGCAAAAAACGATAAAATATGAAATCGGCGCAGGTGACTCTAAACCGTCGGAACGTTTGTTATTGATCCTCCAAAACGGTGGCTGCAAAGAGGACTAGTGCCCTGACAGTGATAAAATAAAACAAAAGTGCATCAGTGGAAGACAGGTTTTTGAATCGGGTCGTTATTCTATTGAGCCTCTGCAACGGCAATTGCGTAGGTGACTACGGCCCCGATTCACAACTCAAACAGTTTCCGTCAGCAAAATAAGAAATCACCGTAAGTCAAAAGGAAGCATCAGCATAAAAGGATATTCATTCAATGGTCATTCTCAAAAAATAAAAACTCACAGTAAAGTTAAGCAATCCCAACAAACTAAGCAATACAAAAATTGAAAGGAGGGTCCCAAATTTTAGAAGTTTGGGAAATCGTTGCAGCTACAACAATTGGCGACTAACTGGTGAACCCAGATCTCTGAATCAACTCTTCCTTAAGGAATAGATTGTTTAACAATAAAAAAAACATGTTGAATTCTTTTAGATGTCTAGATTTCCCGAATGGCAAATATATGTACTTTTAAACATTGACGATAGTCCAATTTTAGGAAAATGGAACCCAACATCTCAAAGTCAAGATAACTCTTCTGTGGCCAAAATAAATGAGTTTCATTTTACCTCTGTCTTTGGGTAGCTTCCAGGTTGGACACCACAGGAATGTAACATATGGTAAATAGAGATATTCGTTTGTTCCTCATTCCCATGCCATTTTGCACTTTTGTGTGCTTATGAACCTTTTGTCCTTTTGAGTCCTCCTCATGCCTTTCTTTTTGAATTTTTTATTCAGGCTCCTCTATCCATAGTGTCCTTTTGTGTGCAAGATGTATTTAATTTTCAGTTCACAGACGGAGAAGAACTTTTGGCAATTTTGTACTTATATGATTCGGTACTTTGCTTTGATAGATATTGCTTTTTTTTTTTTAGGAGTTTTGACTCTTATTAGACTTTAGGCTTTCAATGCTTGGCATGGGATCATTTATATATAATATACTGTTTACCTTGCTTCCTTTCTGTGGGTCTTTTGCTGTCACCCCCTAGGACATTTTAGATGTGAGATGGATGGGGCCTCGAAATAGTATTCCAGACCTCTTGATCTTGAGTTATCTTTCAGGGATTAAGCAGGACTTCAATGTGTTCATATCCATTTAGGAAAACTACTTATTAGAAGAAATTCCATCAGATTCAAACAATAGGATACAGTCTTATACCCAAAGATCTCAATTAATCCAGAACTCTGATGCTTTCCATGCAACCAAAAGTTTGCCTCTTTTATTGAAATCAAACATAAATTTTAGCTAAAAACAAGAATAAATGAAATAAATCAACATAAACAACCAAATCAACATATTTATGTACAAAACAAAAACAAAAAAAATCAAGAAAAATAAGGTTTGAGAACTAAACCATTAACTGGTAAGTTCTCTTCCCACCCCCGTAAATCTTGCAATTTATAGGTTGAGGGGCCATGTTTTGCCGCAATCTAAAAAGGAACTACCCATAACTGTTGAAACTTAGTGTGCTTCACTTTTTAATCATGCGGGTGATCCCATTTAAGAACCAGGTCTCCCACTTCAAATTCCTTTGTTCTAGCTTTGTGCTCATCAAACCGCCTTTTCACTACTTCCTACTGTTGCTTAAAACATTCTTTGGCCTTGGGTCTAGACTCTTTTGCCTTCAAAAGATTATAAATTCTTAGTTGTAGGATTTCGTTGTCTGTGCCTCTAGATTCTTGGGCTATTATGGAAGATGGTAGCATAATGTTAGGAGGAAGTATAGCTTCTTTTCCATAAACAATAGTATATGGTGACACACCTAAGGAATTCTTGGGTGTGACCCTATCAGCAGAGCGTTCGGTAGTGCTAAATGCCAACTTCTCTGGTTTTCTATGATAGTATTTTTCAAGATCCTAATCAAATTCTTATTCGTATATTCCGCCAAACCATTTCCTTGTGGGTAGTAGTTGGCATAATAATCCAACTTAATTCCTTTTTCATGAGCAAATGCAGTTAATCTAATGGAAGAAAAATAAGTAGCATTATCAAAAACCACAGAAATTGGAACCCCAAACCTGGTCATAATATGATCCTACAAGAAATCCATGACTGCATCTTCATTGACTTTACGTAGTGGAATGGCTTCGACCCATCTAGTGAAGTAGTCAGTTGCCGTTAAAATATATTTGTGCTGCAAGGAAGAATTTGGTTTTATTTCTCCAATGATATTAATTCCCCATTGCTCAAATGGTTCCGTTATCATAACTGGATTCAATGGTCCTGCTGCTATGGCTTGTCTTCCCCCACACCTATGGCAGATATCACACTTTCTGACATGCGCATGAGCATCCCTAAACAACATGGGCCAATAGTACTCGGCTTTGAGAATCTTGTGGGCTGTCGTATCTCTAGAAAAATGGCCTCCAACAGGCCCGTCATGTAACTCAGTTATGACCCTTTTTGCGTCTTCCTTCTCTAGACACTTGAGAAGGACTCCATCATCATTCTTCCTGAATAAAATTCCATCAATGATATGATACACAACTGATTTAAGGCACAATGCTCTTCACTTCTTGGAATTCCAATGTTCTGGAAACACACCTTCCTGAAGGTAATGAACAAGGTCTCGATACCAGGAATCTGGAGCTATGAAAAGAGGACACACATCCATCATATGTAACTCTACTTCTCTTTCCCAATTGTTTTCTTCATTACTATTTCCTTCAGCCATTAGTTTGCACAGTCCTTGCCCTCTAACGATGGAGGCTGGATTGAATTCGAGGTCATACTCTTGTAAATTTGTTACCCAGTTGCCTCTTCTTTCTCCTAATTCTTTTGGCATGAAAAGAGACCTCACAGCTAGGTGTGGAACTATTACCTTGGTCCGATTCTTAAGTATGTATAGCCTGAATTGTTTTACCGCTTTGAAGACTGCATAAGCTTTCTTGTCCATAGCTGGGTAATTTAATTCACCCCCTTGCAAACCAATGCTCATGAATGATATGGGGAACTCATCTCCCCCATATTCCTTCTCAGTAAGCACCGCTACTAGTGAATCGTCAGATGTGAAAGTGTACAAAATAAAATGCTTCTCAAAATCTGGACTTTTGAGAGAGGGTGCATGAGCAACAGATGTCTTTATTTTACTGCATGCATTCTTCTCTACATCAATCCATTTGAATTGTACACTTTGTTTCACCATTTGCTGCAAAGGCTTAACAATTTGGGCGAAATCTGGCACAAACCTTTACAAAAACATTATTGTCCCCATAAATGATTGCATGCCCTTTTTGTTATGGGGTAAGGGGATCTGTTCAATAGCTTTGATTATTTTTGGGTCTATGGAGATCCCCTTCTTATATACCATGTGACCAAGTAGCTTTCCTTCTATAACAACAAACACACACTTCTTGGGGTTTAGCGAGATACCATATTTTCGGCAACGCTCGAAAATATGTTTTAGATGGAATGCATGTTCTTCTCTTTTCTTTGAAAATATTGTGATGTCATCTAGGTATACCACAACAATGTGGCCAATCATACCATGAAAATCTATATCCATATCCATCTAGAAAGTGGCTCTAGCATTTATGAGTCCAAAGGGCATCCTTCTGTAAGAAAAAATCCCCCCATCTTGTTCTGAATGTAGTTTTGAGTCTATCTTCTTCAGCTACTAATACTTGATTGTAACTAGAGAATCCATCTAATAAAGAAAATAACTCAGAACTAAAAACCATTTGCAATATCTGATCCATGGGTGGGACTGGATAATTGTCTTTATTTGAAGCACGATTTAAGTTCCTGAAATCCACACATAGTCTAATTTCTCTAGATTTCTTCCTTATTGGTACCAGATTTGAAACCCATTCTAAGTATCTAAATTTGAAGATAATTTTAGCATCCAACAATTTCTTTACTTCATTCTAAATTAGAGGCTCCAGTTTTGGGTGCATTTTCCTCAAAGGCTGCTGATAAGGCTTGACCCCAGTTCTAATAGGGATGACATGATGAATAATCTTGGTGTCATATGTTTTCAAATCTTCATATGTCCAGGAAAACACATCTTTGTATTGTTTGAACAAACTGATGAACTTATTTCTTTCACCTGGGGAGAAACACTTTCCCAAATTCACATATTTAGGCTCGATTGCAGTTCCTAAATTAATCAACTTGAATTGTAGAGGCGAGCTATGAGTCTTAACATTTGTTGGCCTTCTAAATTTGTCATTTAGATCAAACATTCACTCTAAAGTCCTAACTCCTTTAGGAATAAAATTTTCAAATTTTAGCTTAGCTTGATGTTCTTCATCATCAATGATTGCCCCTTTGAAGGTTTCATCATTCATCAAACAATCCAGAATCTGCTGATCATCATCAAAAACTCGTAAATTTGTAATCATGTCTGGAATAGAGGGCTTGAAAAGTAATTCAATAGAACACCTGTTATTAGAATGTACAAGCCTCGCAGCTGAGGTGGATAACAAGTCAGCTGCTGCGTTCTTTAGTCTAGGAATCGATACAATATTAAATGCATAATTTTTTTATAGCAAATCTCATACTTCATTTTGATAAGATTTTAAATGAGGGGAAATGCAATATATCTGATTTCGAATTTGTTTTACAATTATTTCAGAATCCCCATGCACTTTTAGATTTTCTACTTTTAATTCAATCGCTTTTCTTAGTCCATGAACTAATGCTTCATATTCGGCTGTGTTATTGGTACATTCAAACTCTAACCTACATGAAAGAAAATGCTTATTTTTCTTAGGATCAATCAGGACACAGCCAGCTCCTGATCCTTCCAAATTTTTAGATCCATTAAAGAAAAGTGTCCAGAATTCATCTATTACTATTGTACAAGAATCAAAATCTACATCTAAAGCTAAATCAACTATTTTACAATCAATTTCATCAGCCTGCGAAAACCAAAGGAGATCAAGCTGGGTGTCTGATGTACTACTAGCTTCTTTCGCTTGGTAATTTCCTAGTTCTAGCTCAATGAAGTAGTTCCCCAAAACATAATTCACAGGTTCATTCTTACCTTCTAATTGAGTGACATTGTGTTTCATGTGGGGCTCTCTTATAACTTTAATTTGATTTGGGCTTCCTTTATAAGGTAGCCACAGATGTGACCAATCTGAAGCAAAATATCCATTCAGCTTTGCTGACCAATCTCTACTCAAAACAAGTCCATACGCCTCAGGTATGTCTGCTATTATAACATCAATGAGCTGACATACCTTTTTCATTTGAAGATAATCGAATTAAAACATCCTCCATTTCCCCAATTACCTTCACATTCATTCTGCCTAACTGAATAACTTGCCAGGTAGATAGTTTAGGCTGTCCATTTATCTTTTTGCAAACTAACAGTGGCATAACATTTACTGATGCCCCCGAGTCTGCCAGACAGTTGTGCACATTATGATTGAAAATTTCAAAAGTAAGGATGAAAGGTGGAGTTTTGCATTTAGGTTTGCCTCCCACACTTGCTTCACCAATTTCTTCCTCTTGGGGTTGATTGTTAGTGGGAAGCTTCTCCTCTGGCATTTCAAGTGCTTTCAATAACTTTTCTTTCTACTGCAGCTCAATACACATCTCAAATAGTGAAATATTTGCCTTTACCTTTTTGATATCCTCCACAATGTCATACTCCATCTTATGTTCTATGAGATTTGTTTTTACATTATTGATCTTCTCTTCAATGGGCTTAGTAGGCATGCTGATCTGCTTTGGATTTTGACTGGTAATGGTAAACTTAGGAATTTTATTAGCTATAGTGTTTTTCTGAAATTTCTTTACATTCTTATGGAGTCTCTTAATTTTCGGGATTATTAACCTGTCTTCTTTAATAATCCCTTGGATTCTCATTGTCACCTTTGCTTCTGATATGTCCTCATGTCTCAAATCACTTTCCTTTTCGGTATCAAACATCGAGACACAGTCCCATAAAACCATGGCATGAGCATCCTCTTGCTTTTCCATTGATTTATTATCATTTTCTTCCTCATCATTTGATTCTATTAATTTGGAATCCAGCAACTGATTCATCACTAATGTCATTGAATTTATCCACCGAGGACAATTTTTTTCAAAATGAGGCTGCTGGTGGAAAGTGCAAAAATTATCCATACCTACCTCCGTTAAGTTCATTGATGCAGGACTGTGTGGAGGAGGTTTAGACTGATTGTTTTCTTCTCTCTTGTATTAAGGCTTATAAGACTTCTGAGCTTCCTTTTCCTTTTCCAAGTCTATTATTTTGTTGGAAAGCTTTTGGATCATATTTTCCATTCCTTTGAAATCATGTGATTTTTCCTCTTTAGGCTTAGTAAATAACAAATAATTTTTCCCAACATTTTTCTCTCTTGACTGCTCAGGATAATCTTCTATGCTTTCCTTTTCAGCTTCTACTCTCTCCCCTTCTTCATAAGTCTCTGCTAGCATAGGTTTGGATTTCATCTTGGCAAGCATGGCCAAATTGGGCCCTAGGGCTGAAGTATAATATTCAATCAAAACTTTATCCGAGGGCTTATCGGTTTTAGAAAAATTCTTAAGATAAGCTACAAATATTTGAGTAAAACTATGCACCTTTTCTTTTCTCTCTTTCTTTAAAGCGCACAGTCCTTTCATGATAGTTGCATGAGTATTTTGGCTGCATATTTTCTCCTGAAAATCCTTTCAAAAGTGTCCCAATATGGGATTGAGTTTGTAGGTAGAACAAAATACCATGAGGTTGCTGCTCCTTTAAGGGTATGTGGAAAAGTCTGCAGACTACATCTTCGTGTTCTCCTGCCTTTAGTCCTTCTATGGCCAAGTAGAAAATTTGCAAATGGTCATCTACTAAAAACTTCTCACTTGGGTCAAACTTGGGCAGCATCTTCTCAAAAGCTTGAGGTAAGTCATGCAAAGGAGGTGCTAGGTTTAAAGGTGATTTGGCTTTCCAAGCAGGTGGTGGATTTGGTGGGTTAGGTGGCTGATTTGCATTTACACCAGACATAAGTTTGGGTGGAGAGTGAGGTGGTGAATGAATAGGAGTATGGGATGGTGAACCATTAGGTGTATCAGGGCCTACTTGATTCAAAGGCTGAATAACTTCTTGTAAAGTTGTTTCTACAAGTTCTTCCCAATCTCCAACTAACACAGAGTCTTCCACTATAGGACGGTCTTTCTTCTTGCACTCTCTTCTAGGAAAGTCAGGGATAACCGATAATCTTCCAATCTTCTTCACATAAGCCCTAGTGTGTCTTCTCAGATCATTAACAACTTCGTTGTCCATAGAATACAAATGTTCTCTATTCTCTTCAGGAATCAGATTAGGAAATGAACTTCTTTCAAAACTGTCATTGATGGAGTAATTTCAAGGAAACGGGTTTCCTCGGCCAACCATGCACTGGTGGCCCTCCTTCTAGCACCAAAAACTGTTGAGTCCTGGAAAATCAAAGGAAACAACAACAAGGGATTCTCCCCAGTCAATGTTCCCAACTACCCCGTGATTGTTTGGTATGGGGAATCCTTCCTGTTTATGGTTCGGCTACCGTAGGTCAAGTAACAAAAATAAAGGGTTTTATCGGTTGTGGCCCGGTCCACTATGTATATTTTTGTGTTTTTTAAATTTAAGTATGATATGCAAGTGCCTATCTAAAATGTAGATTGATAAAGAAAATGAGGAGTGGTCACAATGTGATGCGCAGGTTCTTACCTCTCGTCTTAAACTCTCTCGCATCTAAATCACACACGGTAGGAAATAAAACTAGCTAAGCTATCCCTAGGGAATGAGATTGTCATTTAATGAGTAATGTATTACTGTTCGTGCATTAATAAAAATCACAGGTAGTTGTTCTTTGATTCAAAACACATAAACATGAATAGATAGATGAACAATAAGATAGCTCATTGTTGTGAAAACATTCATTACTCGTAGTGGGAATTATCATAAAATAAACCAGAGAACATTCACACAAGAACACGGGTTCAACAAGTTAGAATGATCTCACAGTTAATGAATAAAAGATGAAAACTAAATAGTTCCCCTTCAACATCATTCATTTGCATAACTTTTGAACATTCCACCAAAGCTTTCTCCAATAGGAAAAATTGTAATTGTATATTGAAAAATGAAATAGTTCCTCTTACAATGTTTTCTCACAAGTCTAACTGGGAAAAAGTCCTCCTTCCCTCTAACTTCCTTATATTTATACAAAACCCAACAAAACCTTTGGGTTGCCCCAACCGTTTTAATCTCATAGTTTTGTCATTTTGTGAATGCTCATGATTCATACAAATGTTACATTTTAGATAAACACTTTTATGAAGAGGGACTAGCTTGGTAACTGACAAACTGCCTAGGCCTGAGCCTCTGCTCTTAATGATTACGCTCTATAATTCATTGGTCCTTTTGAGATCTTGTTGGTCTTAGCCTTTCACTCTCTTCTTTTTTTCGAGCAACATGTCTATTTCTTTATTCTTTAAATTCTTCTTTCAAGGTTTCTCCTCTTGTGCTTTGCCTTTTAGGCATGTATTCTTTGCAGCAATCTTCCTATCCTGAACATATCAGATCATTAGTGTTTAACAAGGTAACACAAACTAGATCAATACATGCATCCTGTAATATGAATTATAAATATTTTTAATAAAGAATGTCAAGACAGAAGAGATACTTCAAGTTTGTGCTTAAACCCTAGTTCAAAACTTAACTCGTGTCTGATAGAACAGATTTTTTCCTCCGACTCCAAGCCATATCTGAACTAGAACAATAAACTCCAATGAAAACCAAGACCAGGAAAAAGTAACTAACATTATTTGAAACACCTAACCCAAAAACCACGCTCTTCCACTTAGAAAACTTTAACATCGACCCGCGTCCATGGGAAACCTCTTCCATTACAAAGAACAAAGTAAAACACATCAAAATGATGGGAAAAACACCACTGGCAGTACTAGGAATTGGGCAGAAAAAACCTCATCAGCGGGTGGAAAAACAGGAATGGGTGATTATCCCGCTAAGGAGTCGCAACGACGAGAGATGCACATGCTAAGGGTTCCACAACAAGAGAAGACAATCGGCAAAAATCAAACCAAAGGCGAAAAATAGAACAACCACGTCAGATGGTTAGTCCACTCTGGAGCCACAACGGTGGTATTTAAAATAGACTATGGCTTCTGCCAAGATATGAAACCATCGGCAATAGAAACAGTTAATACCAAATCCCTGATCAAAAGTCCAACCCAATTTCGATAGAAAAAAGAGCAAAAAATGATAAAATATGAAATCGACGCAGGTAGCTCTAAACCGTCAGAACGTTTGTTATTGATCCTCTAAAACGGTAGCTACAAAGAGAACTAGTGCCCCGACGGTGATAAAATAAAACAAAAGTACATTGATGGAAGGCATGGTTTTGAATCGGGTCGTTATTCTATTGAGCCTCTGCAACGACGGCTGTGTAGGTGACTACGGCCCCGATTCACAACTCAAACAATTTCCGTCAGCAAAATAAGAAATCACCGTAAGTCACAATTTAAGTCAAAAGGCGGCATCAACATAAAAGGATATTAATTCAATAGTCATTCTCAAAAAATCAAAACTCGCAGTAAAGTTAAGCAATCCCAACAAACTAAGCAAGACAAAAATTGAAAGGAGGGTCCCAAATTTTAGAAGTTTGGGAAATTGTTGCAGCTGCAACAAGTTGTTTACAATCTAGAAAAATTTTAGATCTGTTCCATTCAATAAAATTCTAAAGTTTAAAATAAGAGACAGAAGGTCTTAGTAATAAGCCGATCCAATCAGGATCATAAATATCATCGGTATGACATTATTAGGAAACTGATAATGGCTCTTGGTCGTAACATCAAGAGATAGGGAGTCTCATCACGAGCCAACTGATTCATTTTCTGGTGATATTAGTGACTGACATTACCATTTGGTTACCATGCTAGGTAGCGGTCTCTTATTTTATAAAACCTAAAATTTCAAACTCAATAAAGAGAAACATAACTTTGATTGAAGAATAGGAGGTCTCATCATGGGCCGGCCTAATCATGATCATTAGTGCTGTCTAGTATAACTTCGTTTCTGATCATCAGAGTAATGGCTCTTGGTCGTTTGGTCAAGAGACAAGAGGTCTCATCACGAGCCGGCTTGCTTATTTCTAGGCATTTCTTGTGAATGATACTATCACATCAAGTTATCATACCTAGATAGTAGTCTTCATATAAAGAAATTGTTTCTGGTTTCGATTTCAAAAAAAAATGGAACATGTTCTAGAAATTTATTAGATAAGCAAATTCCTATATTTTATATTGATGGTTCAGATTATCATTACTATGAGTACTTTGTTTTGACTGGGATATTCTTAAGCTTATCTTTAACAAGATCCTTATTGATAGAGATGGGATAATTCTGAATTATACTTGTGAATATACATCAGATAATGTTTTTTGTTAGACTGAGAATTTTTTATTATTTTGAATAGATTTTGAGATTTTGTTTATCTCGTCATTTGAAAATTTTATGAGCAGAGATAACTGGTTTGCCCAGGTCATCACCATTTGTTGGCAGGCAACAAATCTCTCAAATTATGTCTACTTTGATTGAATAAAATTGATCAGTTCTCTTTATAATTTATCACAAAATTATTTAAGAGTGCCTTTAGAATCTTTGATTCTGAAGGGTCTCTCAATCACAAGGGATAATCTGATCAAAGTAAGCTTAGGGAATACTTTTGCTTCAGGCTTGGTGTTTGGCAATTTGATTATCTAGCAGCTGTTAAAATGTTATCAATTTTCATTCCTATTTTACATGATTATATAACTGATGTGCCGCTTATTATTATTATTTGTTGACTCACAATGCTTGAATTGAATTTTATAATTTCTCGTTTTGTTTGTTTCCTATTAAATTCCTTTTATTTTTCTTTTGTTGAAATCTTTAAGATATGATTTTTTATGGCCAAGTTACATGTTTATATATATTTTCTTAGGGTTGATTAATTTATTTTATTATATATTCTAACCCTTGGTAAATGTTCATATGGTCAAATATAAGCCATGTTTCAATTTTGTAAATAAATAAACTTAGTATTGCAAATATAATTTTAATCTTTGCTTTTCATTTCATGCCGAACTATTAAATCCAAAATCTTATGTGATGATCATAATGAAAATTGAAATTAATTGAATGGTCCTCATTACAATGGTTTAATGGTTTTAATCAATATTTTATGTTATATGGATTCATCGTGCTAAATCTGACTTAATCATAAGTTAAATCATTATGAGCTTAGCTTTGAAATAATTGCTCTATGGTTTCATTTGTATAGGGTTTGATGATTTCATCAATTCTATAAACCCTATGAATTCTAATGTTTCACAAGGCTTCCTATCGCTCCAGCTGACAGTTCATCTAGTTCCACGTATTGACTTATTTATGACAAAATTTAGTGCTTGAGATGAATGGATTTGACACGATTTTGTACAAAGTTTAACACCTGTTGATTTCCATGCTTTGAATTGATAACCCAATACTTTATCTCGTATCAATATGATTCCAAAATGACAGTCCTTTTGATGATGCGTTATGATTTTTTTTCGGAATTATGATTTCGCATATCAGATCATTATGTTGGAATTGATTTTATTAGAGTTATTAGAGTCATGCAATTATTCATATTTTTGATTTTGAAGCGTGTGAGGGTTTTCAACATTCTAGATGAACTGTTTATACACATTCCTTCTATGTTCACAACACCCTTTAGCCCTTCATCCAAAGAAGAACTAGTAGTTAAGCTTATGGCACCTCTGATTTATTTTGAATTTTCAGGACCGGAAATGTTGGAAATGGATCCTAAAGCTACGACCTTATTTGAAAAGATTGGTTGGAAACCATTCTTTTGGAGTTTCAATGGCCATAATGAAGAAGTCACTCGACAGTTTGGACTATCCTTTGATGGGAATACCGCTCAAATTGGTGACTTACAGTTATTTGGGGATGAAGAGTTTATTTCCAAGGCCACAAAGCTTCCTCGACATGGAGAATGCTGGTTTAAAGGAGCAAAAATAGACAAGAGGAAATTTAAATAGTTTCTTCTTCCATTATCCAAATATGATGCACATCTTAAACTCCGTTTTCCAGTCAAATATTTGAAGCCTCAATGGTGTCTTCCTTTTCATGTTATTTCTAGGTATATTTCTTGTGATGGTCGTTACTCAAATGTTCATTTATACCATGTCAGGATTTTAATGGCTTTAACTGGTTTTAAATTGAACTTACCTTATTTCCTGCTTCATAGTCTACATAGAATGGCTGTAACAATCCAACAAACAACCATGAATCAATGTCATAATTTATTCATTTTGTCCTGATTAAAATCTTGGTTCAATATCAATTAGCTACGATGGTTAGAATAATCAACCCATAGTTAGCTACCTTAGACATTAAATTAATCATTTTTGTCTTATTTTCCTAGTTTCATGATTCCACCTTATGCAAGTTGTCATCTACCTATCCATAGTGGTCAAACTTGCCTATTTTGACTCACGGAGCACTTGGGAAACCTCAAGGAATCAAATATGCTTTATTCCTGGCCTCCTAGGCACCCTTCTGCTTTTTCTGCTTTATTGCCTGCTTTTTCAGTGCTTTAAGGAAATTGGGAAAGTTTGACTAGGTGAGGTTAACTAGTTTTTTGTCCTCCACACCCTCCACTCTTTTATCCTATGAAAAGCATGTATGAGTTGTCCTTCCATCACCTTTTAGCTTGCCTAAGTGATTTTTCCAATTCGTGAGCTCCTTAGCTTATTTGGAAACTACTTTATGCACCTATGGGGGAATTGTTTAATTTTAGTAAGCCTGCTTTTGACTAGATTCGAATTGCCTCCTCATGCATTCGAATCCCTTATGTAATTATTTAATGTAGCAGCCTATGTTATTACAGGTTTGGCTATTGTACACTTATTCAATACAGTTTGGTGTTCATATTCAGTCTCTTTTGTGAGTGATTTTGCATGTACAATTGATAATTGTTGTGAGTGTAATTGTTCTATCACTCGGTTCAATTTCCACATGTTATCAGAGCCATTCTAGATCGATTTCTCTCCTTCAAATTTGTTTTGCAGGTTTGACATTAGTGACTGGGAGCCTTCTACTGACAACCGGGACAATTTCTGAGCTATGGATCAATCTCAGAAGATCATCTTGACTCCCTTCAATTTCTTTGAATGGAAAGCAGAGATGGAGATACTATTGAGAGCAAAAGGCCTCTAGAGGGTGACTATGGCAATAGAAGTAGAGCCCAATGCAGCTGCAAAGAAGATAAAATGGCACAACAAGAGGGATGAGGCCTATGGTCTCTTGTGTCTGAGTATTTCCAGAGACCTCCTTTTCCATCTTGATGGATTGACATCACCGGATGAAGTATGGGAGAAGATTACTGATCTTTTTGGAAAGACAAATGAGATGAGGGGACATCAAATTGAAAATGAACTGATCTTCCTAAGTCCAAATAGATTTGAATCCCTGCAACTCTATTTCTCCAAGTTCAAATCACTTGTTTTGTAGCTAAAACAATGTGGGATCGAAAAGAAGGATGATCAAATGGTATTGGCCATACTCTCAAAGCTTGGCCCTGACTATTCGGTGTTTGTTTCGACCTTCTATGCCACAAAGTTGACAGCTCAAACCTGGAAGATGCCTAGCCTTGCAGATTTCATGGAATCTCTCACACAAGAACAAGACAAACTGGTGGTGATGGGTACCATCAAACCATCCAAAGACCAAGATCTGGTTGCTGGATATTCGAGGGTGGATTCAAAAATAAAAAAGAAAGCTAAAAATCCACCTGAGCAAAAGAGAGACAAGAACAAGTCTCTGGAGGAGCCACAAGGTTCCAAGAAGAACTACCAGAATAAGAAGAATAAAGGAGAAATGAGCAAGTGTGCATACTGCAATAATGGCAATCATACTAAGAGCTCCTGCATGAAGAAGCAAATAGACATGCTGACCCAACTCCTGGAGAAGAATGGCATCTCCCTTCTAGACAGCTCAAAGAAGAGGGAAGGAGGATCAAGTTCAGAAGACAGAGAGAGAGTTCATGCATTGGTTGCTGGCACATCAAGCTCACCTAGTTTCATCATTGATTCTGGAGCTTCAAGATATATGGTTTCGACCAAGGAGGCATTCTCCTCACTTGACATGTCGAAAGGTCCACCAATAGTACTGTGAGATGACTCTCTCACTGAAAGTTTGGGAAAAGGGAGGATTGATCTTGATCATGGTCAGTTCAGCAATGTGTTGTATGTTCCTGGTCTTGCCTCCAACCTCTTATCAGTGAATCAGATGACCCACACTGGGTCTCCAAAGAAGGTCATATTCTCCCCTAATGAAGTTGAGATCACAGAGATCTCAAGTGGCAAATTTATTGCAAAAGGAGTTGCAAATCATACTTCGAAGGTATACATGTTCTCACACTTCCTACCCTACTCAAACCGCTCTACTCTTCTGATTCATGCTAATGAGGCAAGCAAGCTTTGGCATGAAATATTTGGCCACCTAAATTACAAGTATCTTTCTGATCTTAGTGAAAAAGAGATGGTCATAGGGTTACCAAAGATAAAATTTTCCAAAGGAGTCTGCCAAGGTTGTATCCTAGGAAAACACCCAGAGCATAAATTTGAGAGAGCTAGTCATGAGAGAACCTCTGCACCCCTCGAGTTGATCCATAGTGATTTTGCTGGCCTATTCCCTCATATGTCCATGAGTTAGGCCAAATATGCATTGAATTTGATAGATGAATTTTCTAGGTATTGCTGGGTTTACTTCCTGAAACACAAGTCTGAAGTTTTTGGCCTCTTCAAAGTCTTTAAGGCTTTGGTTGAAAACCAGTCTGGGAGGAAACTCAAGGTCCTCAGATCTGACAATGGTAGTGAATATGTCAATTCTAATTTTATTCAATATTGTGCAGATGTGGGTATTCATATGCAGCATTCTATCCCTTACACACCACAGCAAAATGGTGTTGCTGAGAGGAAGAACAGATCACTGAAGGAGATGGCAACATGGATGATGGAGGCCAAAAATTTTCTACCAAAGTACTAGGCCGAAGCTATCAACTGTGCAGCCTATATCTAGAATAGGGTGCCTCATAAACATCTTGATGGTATGACTCCTTTCAAAGCATGGAGTGGGCACAAGCCAGATGTGACCCATTTCAGGATTTTTGGCTCAAGGGCTTGGGCTAGAATTCCAACAGAAAAGAGAAAGGATTTGCAGCCCCAAAGCCAAGAGTGTCTATTTGTTGGGTACTCTAAAGATTCAAAAGGGTACAATATGATAAATTTGAGCACAAACAAATCCTTCATCGAAAGGCATGTTTAGTTTCAAGAAGAATCGCTAGCAGCAGTGGAAGTTGGAGAAGCCTCTTCACCACCAGATCCTCTAAAAGTAAGTGAAGAGATTGTTGAACATGCTGATTCTGATATTTATGATAGCGATGATTTTATTTCAGATCCTAACAGCCCTACAAGGCCAAAATGGGCATCCAATATCATTCATGCAGCAGGAGAGCTAGCTGGGAATCCCAATGACCCTAGGAGGACTAGATCTCAATTTGAGAGTGCTCTGTGCATGAAGGATCCTATGTTTTCTGAGAAATGCTATCTGATGGTGGAATCAGATCCTTAGACATATGAATATGTAGTAGGAGATCCAATATGGCAAGCATCCATGAAGTAAGAGTTCATCTCACTCCAGAAGAGCAACACTTGGGAGCTAGTGGATCTTCCCCCAGGGAGGAAGCTAGTTTAGTGTAAGTGGGTGTACAAGACCAAATTTGATGTTGATGGTTCACCTCTAAAGTACAAGGAAATATTGGTAGCCAAGGGCTACTCACAGGTTCATGGCATATATTACAATGAGACCTTTGCACCAGTGGCAAAGATGGACTCCATCAGGCTAGCCTTAGCCATTGCAGCTTTAAAGCAATGGGAGGTACATCACATGGATGTAAAGTGTGCCTTCCTGAATGGAGATCTCACTGAATAGATATACATGCAGCAGCCTAAAGGATTTTCTACTAACCCATCTCTTGTGTGCAGGTTGAGAAAGTCATTGTATGGGCTAAAGCAAGCCCCCAGGGCTTGGTATGCCAAGATTGATAGCTTCTTGCTATCATTGAATTTTGTTCGGTGAAAATCAGATCCAAATGTCTATTTGAAGTTAATTAATGGTTCATTAATGATCATTGTGTTATATGTTGATGATCTTCTCATTACAGGAAGCTCAAAGGATGAGATTGCTTCCTTGAAGGGTGCAATGAACCAAGCCTTCTCCATGACAGATTTGGGGCTCTTAAGCCAATTCTTGGGGCTTGAGATTGCTCAAACCAAAGCTGGAATCAAGGTGCACCAGTCCAAGTATGCCTTGGATTTGCTGAACAAATTCAAAATGAAGGATTGCAAGCCAAGCAAGACTCCTTTCCTTTCAGGAGTGAAGCTGGAAGAAGTTGATTCTTCACCTATGGTAAACAATACACTGTATAGCCAATTGATTGGATGTTTGTTGTATCTTACACATACTAGACCTGATATTTATTATGCAGTAAGTGTGGCTTCTAGATACATGGATCAGACTCATGAGATCCATTGGAAAGCAGCCAAAAGGATCCTTAACTTTGTTCAGGGAACAAGGACACATGGGATCTTCTATAAAGCAAAATTTGATCTTGATTTGATTGGGTTTATTGACAGTGATTGGGAAGGTGATAGCATAGGTAGAAAGTCCACATTAGGATATGTGTTAATGCTTGTAGAAGGGCCAATCAGCTATTCAAGCAAGAAACAGAGTGCCATTGCACTCTCATCTACAGAAGTAGAGTACATAGGAGTTGTAAATGCAACAACTCAATGTTTATGGTTGCAGGGGTTACTTAGAGAGTGTGGCTTCGAATTAGAGTACTCAACTACCATCTGCTATAATAACCAGAGTACCATTTGAATCTGCAATGATCTAGTTTAGAAGGAGAGAACCAAACACATTGAGATCCATATGCACTACATCAAAGAGCTTGTGCATGATGGCACCATTCACCTACTCTACTGTTCAGCTTCAGAACAAGTAGCTGATATATTCACCAAAGCATTTTGTGAGAAGACCTTCAGCAATATCAAATCACTACTAGGGATTTCTGATCATGCTGTGAAGCATGAGTGAAGACAAGATTTCCAAATTTAGTTTTACAGTCCATGTTTAAGGGAGGATTTTCCCATGTGGTTTTTGCCTCTTTCCTTGTTTAAATGGATATGCAGTATGTAAAGGGTGACTAAGCCTTGTTGCTAGGCCCTATAATTTTCTGATATATTACTCATAAGTCATGATTAATGGGGGGTGTTAATAATCAACCCATAGTTAGCTACCTTAGACATTAAATTAATCATTTTTGTCTTATTTGCCTAGTTTCATGATTCCACCTTATGCAAGTTGTCATCTACCTATCCATAGTGGTCAAACTTGCCTATTTTGACTCATGGAGTGCTTGGGAAACCTCAAGGAATCAAATCTACTTTATTCCTGGCCTCCTAGGTGCCCTTCTGCTTTTTCTGCTTTATTGCCTGCTTTTTCAGTGCTTTAAGGCAATTGGGAAAGTTTGACTAGGTAAGGTTAACTAGTTTTTTGTCCTCCACATCCTCCACTCTTTTCTCACTCTTTTCTCCTATGAAAAGCATGTATGAGTTGTCCTTCCATCACCTTTTATCTTTCCTAAGTGCTTTTTCCAATTTGTGAGCTCCTTAGATGATTTGGAAACTACTTTATGCACCTATAGGGGAATTGCTTAATTTTAGTAAGCCTGCTTTTGACTAGATTCGAATTGCCTCCTCATGAATTTGAATCCCTTATGTAATTATTTAATGTATTAGCCTATGTTATTATAGGGTTCGCTATTGTACACTTATTCAATACAGTTTAGTGTTTAGCTCCATATTCAGTTTCTTTTGTGAGTGATTTTGCATGTACAATTGATAATTGTTGTGAGTGTAATTGTTCTATCACTGGGTTCAATTTCCACAACGATGAGTAGAACATGGGATGAGTTTTTACATGATAATGGTTTTGGGTTAACCATCTTCTGGCCTACTTGCTTACCCAAGACTCGCATTAAACGAAGGAGGTCGTTGGGAAAAGAAGTAAATGAGGAGTCTGATCCTATAGTTGATCATGAAGGGCTTGATAAACTCTATAGGATAGCTAAAATTGAAGAATTCAATACTTCAAACCCTCCCAAGAAACCTCAGGAAAAAAATAAATGAAAGACAAAGGTAAAAGCTTGTTTAAACCTCACTATGTTAACTTATCCTTAGATTCTCATCCTAAGACAGTGTCAGGGGAGGGTAAGAGAAAATTAAGGAGAGGAAAAATCAAAGATGACAATAAATCTCTTGAGCTAGTTTTGGGAAAATCTGAAACAACAAGTCGAATATTTACTCGAAGTATGGTAAGTCTTTCGATTCCAAATACTATGGAACATAATAGTGAACCTATCTTTGTTAAGGATGATAGTGAATAGGAGAATGAATCTCCTCCTCATGAAACCTCATTCAAAGAGTTTGAACATGAACAGAGCAGTAATCACGGTAATTTTGTGGATAATTCACCCTTATCAACACAACCAGAACATGAAGTTCAGTTTAATACCACATCGAATGATGACTGTTCATTAGAAGAAACTTTAAAGGTGGCACAACAGTCAATTAAACTATTCCGATAACATAAGCATAAGCGATTAAAAGAAGAAGAAGAAGCTCGTGTTATCTTGAAAACAGAGTTACAGCAATAAAATAATGAATTACTTATGTGGGTGGATACATGGCAACATATGAAATCAAAGAAGGACATACATAAATTAGAGAATAAATTGTTAGCTGAGTCAAATGAAAAATTTCAGAAGAATGAAAAACGCTATGAAGAAAAAATCCTAAAACTCAGAGCTAAGCTATCAGAGGCAAGAAAAGACATCAAGCTACAAATTGCAACTTAACAATTTGTTCTATTTGTTTTTATGATTTTGGTTGTGACAGGTAAATGAGCAATTTAATAAACATCCTACAAAATCGAATATTCTGTAGGATTGTTTTATATTTTTATTATTATCTTGTTATAATCTTAATCATAATTTAATGAGAAACTTATATATTAACTATTTTGTTACAGGTGTACCTATGATATAAATACATCGAATATAATGGAGATTATTTTGCTAGATGGTATGCATTTTTGAAGCTTCTTTTATGTTGATAGCTGGCATATATTCTGGATGGTTATGCTCCATTTGCTGCATTAGAAGATCATTTTTCCAGGTGCCTCTTTTGGTGTAAATTGAGTCTTTTTGACAGTTGAAAGAATCTGGGGATGTCTATAATTTATCTCAATAGCTGTTAAGAGACCGTTTTTACTATTTTTGTAAATGGATCCTAGAATAACTCAAAAAACAGTTAATTTTTTTATGTATATAAGTCCAAAATAATTTTTGAATAGGGGTCGATGGAGTATTGAAGAAAAGACTTATTGAAAATATAATACAGTTTCTGGTTTTGATTTCTTTGGTGGAGTTTTACCTTCGTGGATAATTGTGACTAGATTTCTCAAATCAGTAGTTGTTACTATTTTTGAAAACCTAATATATATTTTTCAATATACTATTTTCTCATCTTACATTTTATGCAATTGTACTGTGATATAATTGTGTTTATTATTTAAAAATATACTCTGTTTGCACAATATTAATGTTTGATTGAAAATATTATTGAATCTAGTTAGTTGATATTTTTATTTGATAATTGAGATTTAGTAATAATACATTTCATATTTATCTCTAATATCATTTGTATTTTTACAATGTTTTCATGAATGAATATAATCTTGTTATTCAAATATTTAGTATTGAACATTAGTTATTGATTAATAAGACATCACAGAATAAATAAAAGTAGTTTTTCTATTTTTATTTTCTCTTGTTGAGCATATTCAACAAAGTGATTTTTGATAATAATTGAAGTATTTTCATTTGAATTATTATCATTTACTTCTTTGTTAACTTAAGTTATTAATTGATAATTTATATAGTTTTTCAAAGTTGCTCTCAGCTGAGATAGGCTAGTTACCTAGTTTTAATTCATAATTTTAGTTTGTTCTAGATAGTTATTAAATTGGGTTTAATTATATTAGTTGGTTTTAAGTTAAAATTAGTTCTTTATTTAAACAAAATTGAAAAACAAAATACAAAACAATAGACTTTCATTAGGAAAGCAATTTTAGGGTTAGATAACCTTTAGATTAACATAAGATACATTTTGCTGAGTTTTTATATTCTCCTTAAGAGGATAAATTCAGCTGGTAGTAGGAGACCATAATCTGCAAGATTTAGTCATTCTAAATACATCGGGGGCTGTTTTAAGCACTTTGTGTGGACTATTTATCCTTAGTTGGCCCAAGTCAGAAAATCAGTTCAACACCTCCCTAGTTTCTTCAAGCTCTTCAGTAGTTTCTTCTTGTTCTTCCTTTTGACTGATCAATTCAGTCTTTAGTTGTTCAGCTTCAACATCCTTGTATTTCATTTAATCCTGCAACTCTTTGTCCCTTTTTTTGATATTTACAAGAACACCTTCATTGTCATGGTATTCTATTTATTTCATCCAAAGAGTCTAAGATTTTCTTTCTAAATTTTGTGAATTCACTATGGGTCATATTTACTGTGTTCATGACCCATTTTTCTTTGAGATCAATATTCAGCAATGTGAGATGTATCTTATATGTATCCTTTGGTAGCCCTTCATCCTCATCTGCAATAACTTTCTCAATTTCATCACACAATTCTATCATTACAATCACAAGAGTCCATACCTTTACTGAATTCCTCGTATTGCTTGTGTTCTTCTTGATTGATATATTCTAGGGGCTTGTCTTCTGATTCATGATCTGCCTTTTCAGGTTCTGCTCTTTCCTTTTGATACTCTCTCTCCAACTTGAAACATAGATATTTGGCTGAATTTTACTCCCCTACACTTTCCTTCACTGATATGGGAAGTCCATCAATGAGGAACTTCAAGGCTTTAGTATTTTCCTTCTTTCCTTCCTACTGTACAGCTCATTTTCTCTTCTTGTTTGATGGAGCAGGTGGATTGATCACAATAACCCAAATGCCAACCTTTTTCAGATATTCCTTCATCTTTCTCCTCCCATCGAAATAGTCTGTAACATCAAGTACAGTCACATCATTGCTTGATGAATATGCTTTTTCTTCCATTGTGTATCTGGATCTCCCTCAAGTTTGCAAGGATTATGACGAAGGCCGGATCTGATACCAATTGTTGGACACAATGGCCACACTAAGAGAGGGGGGTAAATCAACATGTGAGAAATTTCAAACTTTTTACCGTCTTTTATTCAATGAGAGCATATCCATGATTATGTCATCAATTGCATAATAAAATTCATCATGAGTCATAAGCACAACATCACATCAAAAGAGACACAAGAATATATGGAATTTTGATCTTTATGTATTGTACATGGAAGAAAACAATATTCTTGATTACAATCAACACCAACTGATGAAAAGAGAATTAAATCTCATAATAGGGCCCAACCTAGTTTTATTAGCTCCAACTAAGAAGGGTTTGAGGAGTCCATTCCTCAAGTACAAGATTCTTCTTGAAAGAAATCATATGGATTTGCTGCACAACCAACCTTTGATATGCCCATCAATCTCTGCTAATCACTTTGCTGGTCAACACTACTCATCAATTTTTGGTCAATCTTCTAATCACTACTGCTCAACACTGATTTTCATCACAGCTACTCATCACTATTGCTCATCACTAGTGCTCAAGTATCTGTGCACATCAACTTTTCTCATCACTGCTAGTCACTATTTTCTTCTCATTAATAATGCTGGTCAAGTTGGTCAATCTTATTATGTACATATCATTTTACACCTCATCATAAAAAATTATTGAACAAGTAATTCTGCTATGCTTTCAGTGAACATAAGGCATGCATCATCATCATAGGGTATACATAATTATCACATCATCATCATAGGGTATGCATCCTCCTCATCAAATATACATCATCATCATCTTAGTGTGCACCATTTATGCATCATCAACATCAAGTTTACATCTTAGTGCATAGGAGAGCATCACCACACTATGGTATGCATGTACATGATATTGTATAGGAGTGCATCAACATCATAGAGTGTACATCATTATCACATGCATTATAATCATAAAGTGTATCATATCATAGCATAAAGGTATGCAACATCATCATCATAGTGTCCATTTTGACTTCAAATATATATACCAGTATAGAGGCTCACATACTGAGATCAAAGATTAACTCTATCCACGAGAGACATGTGCCATCACAAGAGAAACCCAAAATCATGAACAATACCTTTTTGAAGATCAAAAGATGATGAAACAATAGAAAAACTAGAAGAATATCTATATCATGTTACCACATATCCCTCATAACAATCTTTCAAATGAGCTAAGAATTTTGTAATTCTGATTCCCTATTAGAAAGTTATGTCAATTTTAGTGAAGATGCCCATAAATTTATCCTCTAGAAAGTTTCACACTTTTCTCCAAGAGTTGTGAAAATTGTGAGAGAACTGATGATGAACAAATGAAATGCTTGATAATCTATTTATATAGGTTTTGGAGGAAATTTATTACCTCAAATTGAGCCAACATGCAATTCAAAATTACAAATAATTAAATTCTCTTTTGATTGGTTGGTTGACTCAAAAAGGTGGGGTGCACCAACTTCAAAAATTCACATCTCTTCAACTATAAGGAGTTAGAAGATGCTCCACATATCAACAGAAATGACTTGACGAGGACTATCTCTCTATGATGACTTTATTTGAAATTCTTAGTCTAATACCCTTAAATTATTCAATATGTTTAGGATGTAAAATACCCCACACATGAGGGTGCCAAAGGCCATACCACCAACTACAAGAGATTTAAAGTCTTATTCAAAGTCATCTTCAACATATCAAGGAACTTCCATGGGCTCTACCTCCATCTACATCCCAATATCTATATAACCACAAAGATGACTATACATCACCATCAACAAGATACCAAGTGTGTGGGTTCAAGACCCAAGGTACCACATGCAAGGGTTTCAAGAACTCTTTCAAAAGATATCATATAATATTTAAACAAGATAATTTACATGGACTTTAATCCCATCACATAGGACTCCATCACCATGTGATGAGGGAATCATGATCAAATATTCCATCATATCAAAGGCTCCAACAATCATGGGCTTACAAACCACCACATGTATGGATTTTAAGGCCCGAATCATTTCCAAATGCACCATCAATGATAAAAATATAGTGTCCAAGGGTATCCATGCCTCCATCTATGTGGGTGGCAAACCTTCTCATGCATAATTACCATCTCCAAGGGTTCCATGACCCCAACAAGGGATATACAGACATCAAGATCTTCATCAAGGGTTCTAAGTCTTCGTCAAGTCATTAATGACCACATCATCACCTTTAAGGACCATTAAGCCATCAAATGTGGGTCAAAGGGCTTCTTCAGGGCTTCTTCATCAAGAAAGGGGCTACATATGCTTCTTCAACCACCCCAACCACGTTAGGACACCTACAAAGGTCAATATCCATTATGACATCACCTATGGGGTTGCTAGACCTTCTCCTAGGTACCATGAAACCATCAAAGAATGAATGACCATAGAATGGGTCATTAATGCTTCTCCAACCCATCTAGGCCTTCACCATCATTGACAAAGGATTCAACACCATATACATGGTATTCAGCACCATCAGCAAGATCTTCAACAACTTCAACAAGGTGGTGGCTCCAAGATCTAACATTGTGGGTATAGGGACCTTGTCAACTAGGTACAAGGTCCTTCAAGGCACAAACCCACTCTGTAAGGGGTTCAAGGCACTATAAGTGGGAATTAATGGCATCAATGAAAACTTATGGGGCCACTTCAAGTCCATATTGGAATGAATTAAAACTTCTTCAATAACAGCTCCATCCTCAAATTTCGCTTTCAAAACATCCAATAACACACTAAAAAGTGAACCAAGGATACGCCCAGAGAGTGTATGAGCTTAAACAGTTGATTGTTCATCTTCAGAACTTGAAATAGAATATAGATAAGAGAAAGAAAAGGTTTGGAACAAGAGTCCCATGTGTGCCAAAAAAATTGCAAAGTCTCTATCTTCAAAGGAAAATTGAGGAATTGTTGCGGTTATCATAGAGGAATACATGAAAAGCATGAGATGACTAGCTCGGAGTGTTGAATAAGTACTTTTAAAATTTGATTTAGCCTTCGAAAATTTCCAAGAGATCACTAGATTTTGCATCATCATCTTGTAAGTCATGCACATAATAAAAACAATTGACTTATCTCCCTTAAGATAAGAAAATGAGGAGTTTGAGGACTAAGATGAGAGAAATCACTGAGTTCTTCATCAACAACAGAGGTTTTTGCAATTTTCTTCTTCAAATTTAAGAACAACTTTGAATCGAAGAATTTGTACATTTAAATCAAATCATGTATTTAAGCTTAAATAAAAACTCAAAAACGTGATTGATGTCATGTTGACAATTCAACCACAACATATGCTACAACCAACGGAATCAAATTATGTCAAAGACCTATTTGAGATATCTAAGATATCTATCAAATGATATAAGGAAATTGACCTATCCCATCATGTGGAGTGAGAAATATCAAGATGAAATATAGGGTAAGGACGGACGTGAGCAGATGCAAACATTTGATATTAAACTAAACATATCTCTTAAACTAGAAACTCAAATAAAATTCCACAGAAAACCCATTTTAGATCATAGAAATAAATTTCAAAAAATGTATTGTATTCCCTCTAGGATCATCGATAGAGGTTGTGGAACCTATTCAAATTTGGATGCGATTTTCAATTTTTGTTGTTGAAATTGTACCTGTAAAACAAACTCTGTAAATATCTATATGGAAGTTAATTGATTATAAATGAGCTATGCTCAAACTGGAAGCTCATATACCATATAATAATTTGCATAGGAAGATCTCGAATCAAATGTAACATCACAATAATTACAAGAGAGATAAGTAGAATAATGGAGAGAAAATAATGAAGTAGAAACATAAGAGAGAAAACTCAAATGGTGTAAAATCCATCTGATTATTATTCACCAATAAGGTTACATTAATAATACATCCCCAAGGGATAAATTTGTGTTAGGTATATGTTATATTCTTTGCATGTGCATGTGGATGGGAGGTGCTCAATTAAGGGATCGGAGTCTTTTTCTAATCTAGGTTAACAGATTAGGGTATTGGATGCTCCTGAATACTTATATTTTGTATTGTGAGGATTTATAATGTAATGAAGAGAAAATAGGAGGTGTGGCTCCAAGGTTTTGTATTTTTCCCAGTTAAGATTTTCTAGGATAAATCTCTATGTTTATGTGTGAATGTTGTGTTGTGCTCTTTATTTTTATTAAACGAATCTATATGCTTTTCTTCTCTGCAATTTTAAAACTTAAATGTGATATCAGAGCTCGATTTTGGCATCAGGGGGATGCCTTTGTTGCTAAGGGTTCGACGCAGTTGATAAAGTTGGGTTCAGTGGGATATTTGTAGTGTTGACTTGTGCATTGAAAGAGAATGGCAAGAAATTAAAGAATTGAGATCGATCAATTTAATGTCCAGAATTCTGATCTATGGAAGCTCAAAATGGAGGATCTTCTTGTAGATCAGGAACAGTGGATTGTTGTGGATCTGGGTACGAAACCCACTGCAATGTCACAAGATGATTGGGATACATTAGAAAGAAGGGATAGGAGTACAATACGATTGTGCTTATCATACTCTGTGTTGTTGAACATATCTGGTGAAGAGAGTGCATTAAAGCTTTGTGCAAAACTAGGGAGTTTGTATCAATCAAAATCCCTTGTGAACAAGTTGTTTCTGCAAAATAAGTTGTTTCACCTCAGAATGGATGAGAGTGATACTTTAACAAATAATTTGAATGTCTACAATATTCTAGTAAGTCACATAACCTCTGTCAGTATTAAAATGCCTGAACAAGATAAATGTATTACATTAGTGTGTTCTTTGCGAGATTCTTGGGACAACGCAATTATTGCAATAGGTAGTGCTAGCCAAGCAACCTTAAAATTTGATAAAATTGTATCATCCCAACTATCAGAAGAGATGAGGTAGAAAAACATGGATTTATTGTCTGTGAGATTTCTTCCCCCTCGAGAGAAACAAAAATAAAGGATCCAGGGGAAGATCTAAATCTAAGGCTAGATCTAAATCCCTAGGAAAATGAATAAGGAAGTGTTGGAAATGTGTTAAAGCTAGGAACTATAAAAAGGATTGCATATCTAAGAATTTTGAGAAAGCAAAGGGATCTAAGGATAAATATTTCACAGAGGTGAAGACTTTCTCGGAAGAAGGATGGGATGTGTACCTAGCTTCCATGGGTAATCATTCAGAATGTGATATATGGTTGATTGACTCAGGTGCATCATGTCACATGACCCCTCATCGAGAGTGGTTCTATGAATATGAAAAGTACAATGGAGGATATGTGTACATGGGAGATGATTCACTAGCCAGTATCATTGTACATGGTAGAGTAAAGCTAAAAATAAAGGATGGAAGGATTAGAACTCTTCCTGGAGTGCTACACATTCCAAATCTAGCAAAAAACTTTATATTTGTAGGAAAGATGGATGTTGCAGGTGTAAAGACTGTGTGGAGATGGTGGCTGCAAAATGGTTCGAGGATCAATGGTATTGATGAAGGGAGTTTAGTATGGAAATCTGTACAAATTATTGTGAAAAACCATCATTGATGAATGTAATAGTTCTGTTGTGCTTGATAAAGGAGGTAAAGATGAAAAAACCCTAACTGCATCGGGAGGAAAGACAATGCTATGGCATCAAATATTGGGGCATATCGGAGAAAAGGGACTTCGAGCATTACAAGGTAAAGGTATGGTTGAAGGTATGACTGATTTCACTCTAGATTTTTATTTCTATGAACATTGAATATATGGAAAACAAAATAGAATAATTTTTGCATCTAGTGCTACAAGAGAAAAGGGAATTCTAGAATTAATACATAGTGATGTGTTTGGACCTGATCCTGTTCAATCATTACGAAAATATGTGTATTATGTTTCATTTATAGATGATTTCTGAAGGAACACATGGATCTATTTCCTTCGAAAGAAATCTGAAGTATTTTCCAAATTTAAAGAATTTAAGGCTCTTATAGAAAATCATTAAGAAAATAAAATAAAGGTGTTGAGGACAGATAATGGTGGAGAGTTCCGTGGGAATGAATTTGAGGAATTTTGTAAGAACTGAGGTATAGAAAGGAAAAAGACTACTCCATATACACCTCAAAAGAATGGATTTGTTGAGAGGATGAATATGACGTTGATGGAAAAGGCAAGGAGCATGCTAAGTAGTGCTGGGATAGGACAAGAATTCTGGACAGAAGTAGTGGAGACAACATGTTACTTGGTAAATCGATCACCCACATCAACATTGATTGATAAAACTCCACAAGAGGTATGGAATGGTAAGAAACCCTCTATTAAGCATCTAAATTTTTTTGGTTGTGATGCTTATGTGCATGTTCCAAAGGAGGAAATGAGCAAGTTGGATTAAAAAATTGAGAAGTGTATCTTTATTGGCTATACATATGATATGAAAGGTTATAATATTAGGAATACTATAAATAAGAAGAATGTTTACAGTCAAGATGTTGTGTTTCAAGAGGTCAAAGAAGTCCCTAGAAAGGAAGTTAATCCAATGGAAAAGGAACCAGAGAAAACATAATTTGAGTTAGAAGGTGAAGAATCTAACTCAATAGAAGAAGAACCTCACACTCCAGTTTTGAGGAGATCATCTCAAGAGAGAAGGAAACCAGAAAGGTATTCCCCTCCTGATTTTGGCTCTCATTTTGCTATGTCTATTACTGATGATGATCCTATAAATACAAAGGAATTTGTTGATTCAGAGGATAGTGATATATGGAAAAAGGCCATAGTTGAAGAAATGGATTCCTTGGAAAAAAATGAATCTTGGAATCTAGCCGAGTTACCAACTGGAAGAAAATCCATTGGGAGGAAATGGATTTTTAAAAATAAGTTGAATGCAGAAGGTAAAGTGATAAGTACAAAGCCTGCTTGGTAGAAAAGGGAATTTATTTCGGTGAAATATTTTCTCCAGTTGCAAAATTAAAGGGAAAGAATGAGTTGGTATGTAAACAATAAGTCCCTTTATGGTCTAAAGAAATCTCTAAGGGCATGGTACCAAAATTTTGACACATACATACATGGATTGGGGTTGGTGAGAAGCAAAGATGATCACTGTGTATATTCCAAACAGGTTGTTGATCAGTTCATTAAAATAGTACTATATGTTGATGAAATGTTGCTTATTGGAAACAACAAAGATGTTATAAAGGAGGTGAAGTCTCAATTGTCCTCTAAATTTGATATGAAAGATATCGGTGCTGAAAAAATCATTCTAGGAATAGAGATAAGAAGAGATCATGCAAACAAGATGATCGGTTTAAATCAAAGAAAATATTTTGATATAGTACTACAGATATTTAACATGCAAGAAAGTAAGTCGGTCAAGGTTCCTATTTCTGTAGGTGTAAAGTTATCCATATAGAAGTGTCCCAAGACACAGGAAGAAGAAGAAGACATGCCATGCGTTCCATATGACAGTGCGGTTGGTAGTTTGATGTACGAAATGGTATGTACAAGACCATACATTGCTCATGCAGTGGGAGTTTTGAGAAGATATTTGTCAAAACCAAGAAAGTAGCACTGTACAATTTTAAATAGGGTCTTCAGATATTTGCGTGGAACCACATATTATGCAATCCGTTACCAAGGAATACCTAGACAAGATAGAGTAATAAATCTACATGGATTGGTTTGTGTATACTGGGCTGGAGATCTTGATCATAGAAGATATACAAGTGGGTATGTGTTTAACCTATTTGGAGGAGCTATTAGTTGGATGAGCAAGAGACAAGCTGTAGTTGCACTCTCAACTACAAAAGTTGAATACATGGTAGCCACTCATGCAACCATAGAAGTTGTGTGGTTGCAAAGATCATGTTCAAGTATTGGGTTTGTACAGAAAGCTATAAGGTTAGATTGAAATAACCAAAGTGCAATCTTCCTAGAAAAGAACCGTGTTTAGCATGCTATGACAAAGCATATTGATGTGCAATATCACTTTGTGAGAGATATGGTTGAAGACAAGAAGGTGTTGTTGGAGAGGGCTAGTAATGTGAAAAATGTTTCACACTCATTAACAAAGTTTGTTTGTATGGATAAGTTCTCTTGGTGTACAGAATCTATGGGCATTTATACCCTGAAGATATGACTTTATGAGTACATGAATCATTGCTATGGAAAGGAAACAACAAGTGGGAGAATTTTGGGTATATATTATATTCTTTGCAGGTGCGTGTGGAGGGGAGGTGCACATGTCAGGGCTACATCTGGATTAGGGTGTTGGATGCTCCTGAATACTTATATTTTGTATTGTGAGGATTCATAATGTAATGAAGAGAAAATAGGAGGTGTGGCTCCAAGGTTTTTGTGTTTTCCCGGTTAAGGGTTTCCAAGGTCAATCTCTATGTTTATGTGTGAATGTTGTGTTGTGATCTTCATTTTGCTTAAAAGAATATGTATGATTTGCTTCTCTGCACATGTTTAAAAATTACAATTTGTGATCCTAAATTTCCAGTTGACTTCCACATGTCTGGAAGGATTAGATAACATAGAAAACATCACTAGACGTAGTTTCTAGTCATAACTCCACAAGCATATTAGTTAATAGAGTGTAACTGACAATAGGTGGACCAATAAGGCATATTATCAAGTTAATTGATGATAAAGAATGTTAACTGATGATAAATAATGATGGATGGAACATAAGAGGTGTTCAATTGAGTGTTAGTGGTCATCAGATCTCATACTCACTCAGGTGATGAAATCAAGGTAGTCTCATAAATTATAAGAACTGGCTCAAGTGGGCCTAAAATCATGCATGTGAGTGCTTTAACTCCTATAAACAAGGAAGGGGCCCCATATGAGTATAATGAGGATAATAATGACAAAACAATATTCCATAGTGTTTAGGATACTTAGGACTATACACTAGGTTATCAACTGATAACGGTCTAAGCATTGGAAAATCAAATAAATGATTAAGGCTAATGTCTAGATGGGTTGAATATTCCAAAAAATTCAAACACTGTAGAGGGTTTTTCATGGGTGATAGACCTCATACTAAGTCATCGGTTTCATCATCTTACTGATAGTTGTTTTCCTATGGTCGGTTACAAGAAGTCCCTTGAGGCCATTCAAGGATACCTTGTGGATTTACTCTAGGGGCATGAAAACAAAATAGAGAAGCATAACTAGGTTTTATCAGCTCCCATTGATTTTTTTTAGCCATTGTGGACATGAGATCACTACCCATGGTCACTCGATAGATTTCAATTCAAAATTGACCTCCTTCTGCAAAGTTGGCATCGGCCCTTACTAAAAAAAACCCTCAATTTCTGAGGTTGTATAATAAGATCATTTCTGGGCAATTGAACAATGAAAAAATGGGTCTTTGGTACCATGATATTATGATTACTCTAATAAATGAGTGTTCCAACCTTCTTGGAGGACAAAAAAAATTCCCAAAATAGTAACATAGGTTAGGGAATTTCTTGAAGAAGCCACTAAGACCCTCCACCAAGACAATGTTGATGTATTTGTAACTTCAGAATGTATTCACTTGTATATTTTATATTGTATTTCATTGTACCTTGATGGAGATGTTTGTTCCTCCAATCAGGAGATTCATTAATGTAATAAAGTCATGTAAAGTCATTGAGGTTAACCCTTCATTGTAAGTCAGGGCAATGGTCCCCACAGTTGAGTTGTTTTAGGGTTATTAGACTCTCCTAGTGACGTCGAAGCCGTAGAGTAAAATTAAAGTGGAAAACAAGTATAAATAGAGAGGGAGACTCTCTATTTGACACACACACTCACTAAACTATAGTGTATGAGTGATATAGGAGGATCTCTCACAAGTGAGAGAGAGAACAGCTGTCGGAGATCATATTTGTGTTTTTGGGTTTTACTTTTTCTATTGGTGCTCATTCTATCTTTGAGGAAGTTGCGGGGTTTTCTCATTTATGGTTTCCTTGAGGAAAACTCTTTATGTCTCTTGTCTCTTGTGATTATTGATGTGCATGTTATTCTATCAGATAAGATCTTAGACCATATTGATTAAATGATAAAAATATAACATGGTATCAGGGCTAACATGAGAAGAAGACACTGTGCAAATGTAGAAGCTAGGGATTCTTAATTTTTTGGTCTCTCTCCATATATCATCAGCAAAAGGAATCTAATATAACTCTCCATTGAAGGGCACATCTTTCTATCGAAGAAAAATCTAATTTTGAGCATTTTTAGTTTTTGACCTATCACTACCATGGGGAATTATGGATTTTCACAGAAGAGGAATTTTTGAGTGATCTCAACATAGGATTTCTCTCCTCATCAAAATCGAAGTTTAGAGACCAAGATAAAGTTTTTGGTTGGGTAGAACTCCAGGAAAGACAAACCCTAATTTTAACTTGAACCAAAAAATCATCACTGTAAAAGATCAACTCCAGATCCAGTTCAGGAATCTCAAATTGGTAAGATATAGATATTTTGTATTTCCATTTGAGGTTCTCATTAAATATGTCTCACCACACCAATCTTGATGAAAATATTGAAGGAGCTGATAACTTCTGAGCATGGAAGTATAGGATTTCACTTGTTCTTGAAGAGAATGGATTGGACACCTACATAAATAAAGAGGTTCCATTTCTGGAGGGAGATGAGGCTAAAGCCTTAGAAAATAAGAACTTGGTCAAGGCCAAGAGGATTATTGTTGATTCTATCAAGGATCACCTTATAGCACATGTGTCTTCCCTAAAGACACATAAAGAGATGTTTGATTCCTTGTCCAAGCTATTTGAAGGGAAGAATATAAATCGGAAGATGAATTTGAGAAATCAATTGTAGAATGTGAAGATCCAAAATGCAGAGACCATATAGTCATACTTTACAAGGGTCTGTCAAATCAAAGAACAATTTGAATATATGAATGGAGAAATTGTGATGACTACCTTGAATGGTATCCCTAGGTCATGGGACTCCTTCATTAAAGGGATTTGTGTTAGAAGAAAGTTAATTACTTTTAGTCAGCCGTGGACGGAATGCTCATAAGAAGAAGCTCGAATAGTTTCACGAGAAGAAAAGATGGGAAATGAATATCAAGCTCTCACAACACACACCAATAAAATCAGAAGGGACCACCATTATCTCAAAGGTAAGAACTCTCACCAGAACCAAAAAGATAACCCTAGAAGATCTAGTAGAGATCTATCTAAATTCAGATGCTATACATGTGATGAGAAATGACACTTTTCCATAGATTGTCCTAAAACTAAAGGTGGCTCTCAAAAGAAGAAGGACAACAAAAGAAGACATCATGCTCACACCACAGAGGATGATGAACCTTCCAGGAAGAGATTCAAAGAAGAAAGTGAAGATTTTTCAAGTGATGAAGAGTATGTTTTGATTTCTGCCCTCATGGGAACTATTACACATGGAAGTAATGATTGGCTTATAGATAGCGGGGATTCCAATAATATGATGACATGATTCAAAGAATCATTTGTGAAACTATCCAAACATGAGTCACCCCAAAAAGTGAAACTTGGGGATGACTACCAGTATCCCATAAAAGGTAGTGGTGAAGCTTCCTATAAGCTAGACTCTGGAAAATCTATGAAGATGAAGGATGTCCTATTTGTACAAGGACTAAAGAAGAATCTCCTCTCCATATCTGCATTGGATGCAAAAGGTATGAGGGTTGCATTTTTAGATGGCCAAGTCCTTATGTGGCCAAAGGGAAAGACTATAGATGATGCAATAGTGATTGGAGAGTAAGACGGAGGATTATACAAATTAAAGGGCCAATAAGAACAGGATTTGGTCCATGACTTAGTAGAGCCAAGTGAAATTTGGAATAGAAGGCTTGCACATGTGCAATATAGGGCAATACCACTTGTAATAAAAGTTGTTGAAGGTCTTCCAGAAATCCAAACAAAGCATGAAGGAATTTGCAAAGGATGTGCAAAAGGAAAGAACAGAAAGAAGACATTTCCATGTAGCGAGAGAAAGGCAAAAGGAATCTTGGAAATTATTCACTCCAATGTATGTAGTTCGATGTCATCCAGTTCATTAAGTGGGTATGTATATTGTGTTTCTTTCATTGATGATTTTTCTAGCAAGACATGGATATATTTCTTGAAAAGTAAGGATAACGTATTCAGTAAGTTCAAGGAATTCAAAGCCTTGATCGAGAACCACATAGAGAAGAAAATCAAGACCTTTCAATCAAACAATGGTGGAGAATTTGCATCAGATGAATTCAAGGAATTATATAGAGAGTCAGGGATTAAGAGGGAGTTGACCACTCCATATAATCCACAACAGAATGGGTTTTTAGAAAGGAAGAATAGAACGTTTATGGAAGTAGCAAGTGCAATGCTTCATGATCAAGATATTCCTATGCATCTATGGGAAGAAGCTGCTAGGAAAGTTGTGTATGTATAGAATCGTACTCCACATAGAGTACTTGAGAACAAGACACCAAAAGAATTTTTATTTGGTAAGAAAATAGAAGTCATCCACGTATGAATTTTTTTTGTCCAGTGTACATGCACATTCTGAAAGAAAAGAGGACGAAGCTAGATCCTTGAGGAAATAAGGGTATATTTGTGGGATATAGTGAAATCTTGAAAGCTTACAGAACACATTTCCAAGGATTCAAGAAGATTGGCATCAGCAAGGACGTGAATTTTGATGAAGACTCAACTTACAACAAATCCAGAAAGAGAACTATTGTATACCTTGAAGAAACAAAAGTACCCAGGATCCAAGATACAACAATGAATGAAGAAACTCCAGAAGAATATTAAGAAATGGAAGAACCTCATGAACCTATAGATCCACCCCATGAGAAGAATTATTACAAGAGGAAACCATCATGGGTATGAGAAGTTATCCAAGGTGGAAAGAGATATGGCACTCCAAAACAGATGCACAAGGAAAGGAAGATAACTAGGTCCTACTCCAGTTATGTAGCCCTATTGTCTCACATCATTAATAAAGAACCTTCCAACTATGAAGAAGTAGAAGAAAAGAAATAATGGAAGGATGCTATGATCGAGGAGTACCAATCAATCATGAAGAATTATATTTGGGATGTGGTCCCAAGACCAGAAGGGAATTCTATTCTGACTTCTAAATGGATCTACAAGATCAAGGATGCTGCAGATGGTGGCATAGTGAAATATAAAGCAAGATTTGTGGCACATGGCTTCTCCCAGAAGGAAGGGATAGATTATGAAGAAACTTTTGCACTTGTAGCCAAATACACTTCCATGAGATCAGAACTTTCTCTGGCTGCAGTGATGGAATGGATGATACACCATATGGATGTCAAGATTATGTTCTTGAATGGTGTAGTAGAAGAAGAAGTGTATGTGGAGCAGGCACTCGGATTTGAGACACATGATAGGGAGACTCATGTGTGCAAATTGAAGAATGGATTGTACGATTTGAAACATGCATCGAGGATATGGTACGACATGATTAACAAATTTTTGACTAGATTGGCCTTTACCAAGAGTAAAGAGGATTCCAAGCTTTACTACAAGGTTGAGGAAGGGAACCCATTGATACTCCTACTGTATGTAGGTGACTTTTTTGTGATAGGTGAGGATGGGTTTATTGCTGACACTAAGAGGAAGATTGCTTCTGAGTTTCGGATGAAGGACTTGGGTATGATGCACTACTTTCTAGGCATGGAGGTGTGGTAGAATGCAGATGGGATTTCCCTTGGGAAAGGGAAGTATGCAATGGAGATCCTGAAGAGGTTTGAGATGATGGAATGCAAGTCCATGTCTACACCTATGGAATCAAAGATGAAGCTATTGAGTGATGCTTCATCAAAGTCAGTTGATGCCACAATGTATCGTCAGATGATTGGGTCCTTGATGTACCTAATGAATATGAGACCAAATATTTGCTTTGTTGTGAACACATTGAGCCAGTTCCTGACAGATCCAAGAAATGTTCACCTGATAGATGAAAAATCATATTCTGAGGCACCTTAAAGCTACAGTTGACTATGGGCTCATATACAAGGTGAATCAGAAGATTAACATAAAGGGTTATGTGGATTCAGATTGGGGAAGAAGTTCCATTGATAGGAAGATCACTTCAGGGTGTTTCTTCAGTATGGGATCATATGTGATCTCTTAGTCTAGGAGGAAGCAGTCCTATGTGGCACTAAGTACAGTTGAAGCAAAGTATGTCACAGCTTGTTCAGCTAGTTGTGAGGAAGTGTGGTTGAGGAAGCTACTATATGACCTGTTTGATCTCTAGTTGGATGCTACTTGTATATATTGCAAAAACCAAAGCTATGTGAAGTTTTCAGAGAATCCGGTGTTCCATCACAAGTTGAACCATATCAAGAGAAAGTATCACTATATCAGGGATATGGTGTAGAGAGGAGCAATGAAGCTCCAGTATGATGTGGTGGATGAGTAGATAGCTGATGTGTTGAAAAATCCATCAGCCAAAGTGAAGTTCAAGTACTTCATAGAGAAGCTTGGTGTTCGTCAAATCGAGGTTCCTTATAAGGGGAAGTGATGAGTCTGTGAGCCCTTCCAGCATGGTGGCAGGCTAGGCCTCCCATGGTCGAATGTAATTGTTGAGCCCTTCCAACATGGTGGTAGGATAAGCCTCCTGTGGTTGGATGTAAGTAATGAGCCCTTCCAACATGGTTGCAGGCTAGTCCTCCCATGGTTAGATGTAAGTGCATAGCCCTTCTGACATGGTGGCAGGCTAGGCCTCCCATGGTCAGATGTAAGTGTTAAGCCCTTATAACATGGTGGCAGGTTGGGACTACCATATTCAGATATAAGTGTTGATCCTTTTTGACATGATGGCAGGGTCTCCCATGGTCGGATGTAAGTGCAATGAATTTCAGACATGGTGGCAGGTTGGGCCTCCCATGGTCAGATGTAAGTGTCGAGCCTTTCTGACATGGTGGCAGGATCAACCTCCCATGGTCATATGTAAGTGCAGATCCTTTCTAACATGTTGGTAGGTTGGGCCTCCCATGGTTAGATATAAGTGCTGATCCTTTCTGACATGATGGCAGGCTGGGCCTCCCATTGTCAGATATAAGTGTTGAGCCTTTCTGACAGGGTGGCAGGCTGGGCCTCCCATGGTAGGATATAAGTGCTGATCCTTTCTGAAATAGTGGTAGGATGATCCTCCCATTGTCAGATATAAGTGATGAAGAAGATGAAGACCTACATGGAGGCTAGGCCTACATCCAGCATGAAAAAGGGCTCACTCTGTAGAACTTCCTATGATGAGTATATTTGAGAGATAGAACCATTTACTCGAGATAGCGGCATAAGTGATGATGATGATGATCCAGTAATGATGATGATCCATCTTTGATAATCGTCCAATGATGAAGACTTTTGTTGATGAACTATGTCAAGAGAATACCTTCCTAGTTAAGAGGGACTGTTGATGTATTTTTAACTTTGGAATGTATTCACTTGTATATTTTATATTTTATTTCATTGTACCCCGACGAAGATGTTTGTTCCTCCGATTGAGAGAGTCATTAATGTAATAAAGGCATGTAAATTCATTAAGGTTAAACCTCCATTGTAAGTTGGGGCAATAGTCTCCACAATTGAGTTGTTTTAGGGTTATTAGACTCTCCTAGTGAGGTCGACCCTGTAGAGTAAAATTCAAGTGGAAAACAAGTATAAATAGAGAGTGAGACTCTCTATTTGATACAAACACTCACTCAACTGGAGTACATGAGTGAGAGAGGAGGGGATTGCACAAGTGAGAGAGAGAACAACTGTCAAAGATCATCTTTGTGTTTTTGGGTTTTACTTTTTCATGATTGGTGCTCATTCTATCTCTGAGGAAGTTGCAAGGTTTTCTCCTTTATGGTTTCCCTAAGGAAAAAAACTTTGTGTCGCTTTTCTCTTGTGATGATTGTTGTGCATGTTATTCTCTCAGATAAGATCCTATATTATATTGATTAAAAGATAAAAATATAACAGAGAAAAGTGTGCAAGTGATCATATTCTTAAACATTATAGCTACCTCCATGAATGTGTTAGGATTTTAATGTTTACATTATTATTATGTTAAATATTCAAACAATTTGAACTATAAAGATAAGCACAACAACACAATAAAAACAAATATTTTAATCTGGGAAACCACAAAAGGAGAAAAACTAGCAACTTCTTCGATATAGATACAATCAACAAGAACAATTCAAAACCAAGATAAGATAGATCCCAAAGAAAAAAGTAGCTACTTCTCCCCAATGAACCTCTTCTCTCTCTCTCCCTCTCTCTCTCTCTCTCTCTCTCTCTTATGCACTTTCTTGAGTTGAGTGTATATACAAATGAAAGGTGTTCCCTCTATATTTATTCGTATCAAGTGTGTGACATTATTCCCTAGTTAAGACGACTTGTTATTGTTTCTAGGACTACTTTTCTAGGGAGACACATAATAACATTTATATTATATTTCTCGTGTTATTATTGAACTGACTTACAGTGGAAGGCTTACATTGATTCATACAAATACATTTACATGACCAAGTACATCAATAACATATTTCGAAGGAGGTACAACAATAATACAACAAAAGTATAATAAGACTGTGTTCTTAATTTACATTCTTCAATACTCTCTCTTAAGAAGTAAAGTACTCTTTTGTAAAGGTCATCATGACTAGACATCATCACCATATCTCATCATTGTTGTTTCAAATTGGTAAACGAGTCATTTAGTTGTGACATCTCTCGAGTCTATACATTGTAATAAGTTCATAGAATAACCATCCCTTTTTCATGTTGTGTACCTCATATTGATGTATCAACCAACCATTTTTCATGCTAAGATATATCCTCTTCTAAGTGCATAAATCATCCCTTTTTCATGTTGGGAGAAATATTCATCTTGGTGCATCAACTAGCCCATTTTCAGTCTAGGAGAAACCCTCATATCAGTGTGTCAATGAGCCCTTTTTCATGGTGGGAAAAACCCTCATATTAGTGCATTAACCAACCCTTTTTCATGCTAGGAGAAACCCTCATATCAGTGCATCAACTAGTTCTTTTTCATGTTGGATTCCTATCTCTGCAATGCCAGTCCTTTTTCATATTGGATGTGAAACTTTGTAGTACCAGACCTTTTCATAATGAAAGAAAAATTTACATAATGAGTCTATTTTTACAATGTATGTAAATCACACACATATTCCACAGAGCCAACCCCTTTTCATTCTATATGTGAAGATTAAATGTCTTCCAAAAATATAGAACTTTTTCATGCTAGATGTGAAGACCACACGTATTCCAGAGAGCCAACCCTTTTTCATGGTGGGTGTGAATACCACATGTCTTATGTAGATCCAACCATTTTTCATGCTAGATGTGAATTCCAAAGGAACACATCAGTCCCTCTTGTGATGGACATTGATCTGAATAAATCCAATCTTGTCTCTCAAGTACTCAAACTTCACTATTGCAAGAGGATTATTCAATACAATGTTTATCTACTCGTCCATCACAATATGCTAGAGCTTCATTGCTCCTCTTTGCATCATATCCATAATATAGTGATACCAAATATCAATGTGCTTCGACTTGTTATGGAAAACAGGGTTCTCGGACAACTTCATAGAACTATGGTTGTCACTGAATGCATATGTCATCTCTAACCCAACATCGAACAATCCCACAAGTAGGTTTTGAATCCACACTTCCTCATAGCTAGTTGAATAAGATGCAATGTTCCCTACCTCATTTGTGCTCAGTTATACACTCATATTCTTCCTTTTGAACCAAGAAATCATGTGAGACCACAAACTAAATCAGCATCCTGAATTTCTCTTGCTATTAGTGGTAGTACCATCCCAATCTAATTCAACATAGCCCTGCAGGATAATCCTATGATTTTGTCATATATCTGAATACATACTTAATCATACCCTTTAGGTACGTCAATACATTCTTTGTAGGAATCAATTGGAAACATCTCATATCGACTGTGTACTGACTCAATGTGTTCACAACAAAGCATATGTTTGACCTCATGTTCGTTAAGTACATAGCAAACCAATCATATTCCTATAAATTATAGCATCAAATGTCTCTGAAGTAGTATCACACAACAACTTCAAGTCCGATGCCATCAGTGTGGACATGTTCTTGGAATACATCATCCTAAATATCTTCAAGGTCTCTACAACATACTTTCCTTGGCTAAGGAAGATCGTATCGGGATACTGCCACACCACTAATCCCAAGAATCATGCCAAGATTTTAGAACTCTTAGATCTTCTCCCTCTCAGTTACAAAAGAAATCCGGTATCACTATGAGCATATCCCTGAGATAATGAGGAGATAAATCGTTTCCATGGATATAGGATAAGTGACAATGTATATATCTCCACAATATGTCCTATACTCACTCCCTATGAAGTAGATATTTTCTTCTCTCACTGAAACTAAGAACTATCCTCCCTCTTCATCTTAACATCTTCTACTCTCTACATCGAGACCTTTTTCACTGGATAGATTGGTAGATTTATCTATTGTTGATCTTACATGTATCCATATATGGCATCTCTCGTCAAATAGAGATGAACTTCTTTCTCTCAAGGTCACCATATACCAAGACTCTCTTGCAAGTTCCTCTTGCACCCATGTATAAGCTCCACATATTCAACCTTGTAGCAAAGGTTGATGTCTCATCACTATATGTGATCCTCGAGCTCATCATGTAACTATATGTCATGGTTTCCTCTTGATTCCATACAAATCCTTCTTCAATTTGTGCACATGTGGTTCTCTGTAGAGATTCCTTAATCATAGAGGTTTCCCGATATAGACCTCTACTTCAATTACACCATCTTTCTAGTGTAATATACATCATTGAAGAAGTGTGCTTGTCCACTAGAGAAATTTCTTGTCATAGTCAACTCCCTCATTCCAAGAGAAACCTCGCTTTCTACATCTGTAGTATTCTTCATTCCATAAATATTCTTGAAGTCATAGCTGAGTAGTTGTCACCTATTCTCTAGACTAAGTCTCACCATTACTCTCTTGTAGGTGATTGTACATGATCTTTCCTACAAGTCAAATTCAGTTGCATGATTAGAAACATTTTGTAATTTTCAAAACATATTAATAATGATAAATTCTTATGCATAATAAATAGGTCACATAGTCATGCAACTATCTTAGCCAATGCTACAACATTCATCCATATTCTGTATACATATGGTATCTCTATATATGCCTTCCATCTCTACCAGAACATAATTAAGAGTGTGCACTACTCCTAACATGTTAGCAATGAGGTTTCAGTCTATATAAGCAACAATGGAATGCCATGAGGTACCATAGGACACTTACCCATCACATGCATAATATTAGTCTACTATTTTTGAATATATTCACTTTACATGCATACATATGTACATAAATGAATAATATCATTTAAACAATTAGATATATAGGAAATGGCAATTCTAGTACTTATCAATGTTTGTTTGGTTGGCTCTCTCTAGATCTCTGCCTCCTTATAGGTTCTGAACTTCTCTAACTTGTAGAAAATTAAACATCGGTCATCATGTCTTTTGTATGCACTAGATCCCCTTGGATCCATATTCATGGTTTGGAAAATATCTATTGGAATTATTTCAAGTGAACATCATTATTCTCATATGTTATTCTTCCATCCACTTGTGTAGGACTTCTTTCATTTTAAGAGACTTCATCCAACCCTTTATAGGATATTGATAACCATATTAAAGCTTCACCTTATGAGGTGAACCCTATTGAATCAACCTTGTGGTAGAATTACAATACCTACTCTTCATCACTCGAGGAATATTTTCTTGATCTCTTCTTAACTGGTTCATAATCTTCGGTGGCATGGGCATGATACATCTTATTCTTTCCTTTATTTTCATGTCCTTCACCTTTGGTGAAATTTATTCAAAAATGTCCCTTCTCGTCAAAAGTGAAATATTTCAACTATGAGTAGTCCTTTTTCTTAGATATTCTAGGTTTCTTGTGAGAATGTTCTTCCTTCTTTATATTTCCCTTCTTGGCATGAGCTGTAAGGGAATTATTGTAATATTAACCCTTGATTTCTTCACTTGCTATAAATCAAGGTTCTTCTTGCATACATTCCTCCCATAGTCTACTAAATTTTGTTAGCCTTCTTATAGCACAAATTCCTTGAATGCAATATTCTCATGATATTGGGAGACCATTCAAGGTAGGAATCACCACTTCTTTTTCTTCAACATTGTCTCCAATAGCTTCTAGTTGTTATTTGATATGGGAGACCCTTGTGAAGTAAGATTGTATACTTTCTGAATTTTGCATCTTCACACCCTTGAGTTGAGTTCGCAAGGTCATATTCCTATTGATTTTATTTCCTTCATACAAGCTATTCAAAGCATCAAACATCTCCCTAGGATTCTTCGAGGAGGAAACATGTGGGATCAAGTGATCCTTTATGGAATTGAAAATAATTATCATCGATTTTACCAAGTTATTTGTGTGCTTAGCTTTGTCTTCATCTCCCTCTGGCTCTACAACTTCTCCTTTGACATAGTTTTCCAAATCATGATCTTCTAGTATAAGAAGCACACTATACTTCCATGCCTAAAATTTATCATCTCCTTCAATATTAGTATTGTTTTTCATCTTGATAAAATGAGAATCTCAAATGGAAATAGAGAGAATCGAACTTACCAATAAGAGTCCTTCTATTGAATGCTTGCTTCAATGCCTTTTTGACTTCTTCTGTATGACCTAGGGTTTGACAAAGAAACCCTAATTTTTTAAATTTGATAACTTTCAAATCTGATTGGAGAGAGAGAATCAGTTCCTCAAGGAGAGTTTGGAAATGCACTCCTTTTCTCAAATATGTGGACAAAATTGCAAAATATTTGATTCCCTAGTTTTCCTGACAACAATGTTTGGCCAAAAATTGAAAATTCACAGAAATGGAAACTATCTCCACGGGAAGATGCACCATCTTGAGCTAAGTTCACTTATCCTCATTTTCAAGTATATATTTGGAGGGAGGTTTCTGGAACATCAAGCCCTAGTTTTATGGTTATAGCAGAAATTAGGGAAAACTGAAAAATATTAGAATTGATATAGGATTCCATAGAAAGATGCGCCCTATTGAGGTAGTTATGGAAAAAAATATTTCAAGAAAAATCTATGGATAGAAAGGACCACAATTTGATTCGTTGGAATTCCAAAATTCGTAGTTAGAGCTGCACAAAGTCTTCTTTCAGGATGGATTTGATACCATGTTAGGATTTTAATGTTTCCAATATGATTATGCTAGATCTAAAAACAATGTGCATTGTAATATCATAATCATGTGCAATAGGATAACTGAAAGAAAGATAAGCACAGGAACACAATAGACACAAATATTTTCACCTCGAAAACCAAAAAGAGAGAAAATGCAACAACTTCTTCAGTATAGATTATGTCAACAAGAACAATACCAAACCAAGATAAGATAAGCTCTAAAGACAAAAGCAACTACTTCTTCTCTCGAGAATACCTCTTCTCTATCTCTCTCTTGAGAACTTACTTTAGTTGAGTGTATATACAAATGAGAGGTGTTCCCTCTCTATTTATACTCCTGAAGTGAGTGCCCTATCTCCCTAACTAGGATGAATTGTTACTCATTCTGGGTTGAGTTGTCTAGGGAGACACAAAATAACATTTATATCATGTTTCTTGTGGGTACTATTGACCCGAATTACATTGGAATGTTTACATTGATTCATACAAGTACATTTACATGAATAAGTACATCAATAACATATATCGAAGGAGGTACAACAATAATAGAACAAAAGAACAATATGAGTATCTTCTAAAGTTACATTCTTCAACATAATGGAATTGAACTCAATCTGGCCATGTTCTAGAGTTAACTAAGATCAAATATAAATAACATCCAAAGAACATAAAAATTGTTAAAACCAAAAACATTATTTATGGAAAATGAGGATTGTGAAAACCTATACAGTCCCAATGCCTCAAACTAGTCCCAAGTACATCAATGTTTAAGGAACTAGTATCACTTGGTTAGGCAGTCTCACAATTGTGTGTATATACTTGGAATACAAAAGTGAATTATGGAATCTAGTCAATTGAATTATGACATGTATAATTCTATTTGATTGTAGACTTGCATATATTTCAAATTCAATGTTGACAAACAAAATACTTTATATATTGACACATGAAGAGGGTTGAGACTTAAGGTTATGTAATACACTTTCTAGTTGATAGTCAACTTGTATAACACATTGTTTATGATATTTACTAACATTTATTAAATGTTGCATGTTTTACATAATTGGAATGACATCTTAGCTATAGCTTATCTAATATTTGATTATGGTATGTCCACTTTAATATGATGTAATAAGATTGTGGTTTAGTTTCATATGTACTAATATTAGAAATATAACATAAACATGAATCATTGCATGAAATAAATACTAAATTTTCTTTTTGATTTTTATTTTTTTTGCATAACACAGGTTTTCTGTAAGATCTGATTTATGCTAATAATGATCCAAATTACGTTGAGTTTGTATTAGATATAGGAGTTCAGGATGGAGATGGAGATGATAACCAGGATGATGATGATGATGATGACAATGATGATGATGATGATTATGATGATGATGATGATGAGGCAATTTCTAGTGGTATCAAATGATGTTGATCATATTAACTGTATCACATATTATTGTTTAGATATCATTATCATACTTGATGCTGACCTTATCAATATTATCATGTTAATTTATATATATTGGAGTTGGTTGATATATTTGGGATGGATACTTACTATGTATGATTATTTTGGTACTTTGGATGGGTGTTGGAAACTTCAATTAAATTTCTTCATAAATGTTATGATATAAATTTGAAATGCAATATCTGTTTTTTAGATCTTCATAGATGTTATGATGTAAATTTGAATTTTGATATCTATTTTTTTAGATATATATTATTTGACATGATATTTATCTAATATTGGTATATTTTAATCATTTGTTTTAATTATAAATGATTACGATGTTATAAGAATTATCTTATTAATTTGTATATACTGGAAGTTGTACATGTTTTTTGATGGAGAGTTTATAAATATAATTATATTTATAGTTTTATGGATGTTGTCCATTTCCCTAAAAATTTCTTATAAACGACATTCTATAAAATATTTGAAATGCAATATTAGTTTGTCTATAATCATATATGGTATTTAAGAGCTATGATATATTTAACAAATTTAATTGGATTTTAAAATATTAAATTAATAAAGTGGTATCTATAAAGGAATCAACATGCGATGATAAAACAAAAGCATAATGTGTCTCTATAATCAAAGAAAAACTCACCATTAAAATGTAAGCCATACTTGGTGCTATTTTTGGCTCTAAATAGGAAGCTAAATTGGTTGCTTAACAGGAAGAAAAATTGGTTTCTAATTAGGAAGCAAACCGCATAACTAAATGGAAGCAAACCCTAGAGATACAAAATAAGCAAAACAAGCACTAAATAGGAAGAAAACCTTAACACTAAAAGGAAGCAAACTCTAGAGATAAAAAAAGAAGCAAAACCAGGTGCTAAATATGAAGAAAAATATGGAACTAAAAGGAATCAAACCTTGGATATAAAAAGGAAGCAATTCTAGAAGCAAAATTTGGTGCCAATAAAGGAGCAAAACCTGATGTCACTTAGGAAGAAAAAAAAACAATTTTGGAAGAAAATATGGAAGAAATAATGGAATAAAAAAAGGAAGCAATAATTTCTCACTTGACACTATTCTTGGTGCTATTCCTAGAGCTATTCCTGGTTCTATTCTAGATGCTAAAGATGGAGAAAAAGTTGGTACTATTCCAGGGTCTACTTCCAAATCTAAAAAAGAAAGCAAAATTTGGCGCTATTCATGGCACATAAAATTATGCAATTCAAAGATGTAGTGTGGCTCCAACTTTAACGCCTCCTATTGAGCTCAACTCATGGGAAAAATACATTAAATTATTTTGGAATATTAAAAACCAATCTATAGTCTTAGGATATAATAATTAGTCATTTTAGTTAAGTTCTTATGTATTAGACTATGTATTTGTCCTCCATACACCACCACTTGGTCAATACGTTCCATAAATACCACAAAAGCGCACTTAGAATGATTATGGATAATATTCTACTGCTTTATTGACTTTCTAGAATAGAAAGGGAGAATTCTTGTTATTTCTTCCTTTGTCCTACTTTTTTAGCTTTTCAATGGATTAGGATAAAGCTAGTTGATTGGCAACTGTTCTCTTTTGTGGCCAACCCATCATCCTTGATTTTATCTCCATTTTCCATGATTAGAAATATTTCGATCACTCGTTAGCTTTCCCACTTTCTTTATCTAATTTTTGACCTCTTTGACAGGTTTCAAAAGTGTTTTTTGTCACCTTTGGGGTTTTTTCATATTTAGTAATCCTTCCTTATGAGATAGCTAGACATGCTCCTTTGGCAATTTGATTTTCATTAATAAGGATGTATTATCTATGGAATATTATAATTAATTGGTCATTCTTTAATCAGAGATTCATTCTTCATGAGTATTCATTATTCTTCTTCTCTCTTTATTCTAATTCTCTACAGTAATATTTGAGGTTAATTGTGTGTCTAGATCCTTATCTTTTTTATGAGATTCCTTACGCCAAATTGGATTTAGAATTTCTACATTATAACATAGCTTAGCATATAAAATCTATAAATGGTATCATAGCTTAGGGATCTCATTAAATAATCCTTCATTTCAGATTCGCACTTTATTTTGTAGGTGCAACTTCAATATGGATCAAAAGTATACATTTCTCTTCTTACTCCATTCACAAGCTATTCAAATTGGAAATTGAAGAGGATTGCATCTATAAAGAGACAAGGTCTCTATGATGTCTCTATTGGATGTCCTGAAGAGTCTTATGAAGAGATAAATGACTGGTTGAATGACTATGATATATATTTTGGAGTTAAATGTCTTTCTATTTCTCCAAGCATGTGATACCTTATTGACTCTGCTGAATACCTAAAGGATACACAGAAAACATTGGATAGATATTTTGGAAAGCACAATGAGGATCATTCTAGCAATTTGGAGAGTGCACCTAGCACCTCAATTTTTATTTCTCAAGATTTCTTATCCTCTATAGTCTCTGATGAATTTGTTCATGATGAATAAGCTGCAAATTCAGCACAACAATTTCCTGTTGCTATCATTCTCTTCGATTCGAATGCTTCCTCTTCATATCAAGAACAAAATATTGAAGAGCCATCGTATTTTGTATCTCTTGAAGTTCAAGATCTTGATTCATCTTCCTTTGACGCTATCAATGAAAAATAAATGACTAATGGATTAAATAAACCACTCACATGCCATTTTTGAATATTCACTCACACATTGAGTGTTCTCTATGTATTCTATTATGGATTATGAGATCCATAAACCATATCTTTCACACCCTGTGCATACTTCACTTGTCGATGGTGTGCAACTTAATGTATTCCTTGATCTTTCCTTAGCTAGATCAAGCATTATCTGTGTCTTACCACTCATCATACTTGATCTCATGCAATGATGCATATCCTCCTTGAATATTTTTAACATCTCTCTCTTTCCTCCTTTCATACATCTACCAGAGAAGGTTGTTTTTCCATCCATAATAAAATAAACCACTCTGACACAATTTTTGAATATTCACTCACACACTGAGTGTTCTTTATGTATTCTATTATCGATTATGAGATCCATAAACCATATCTTTCACACCCTGTGCATACTTCACTTGTTGATGGTGTGCAACTTAGTGTATTCCTTGATTTTCCTTAGCTAGATCAAGCATTATCTGTGTCTTACCACTCACCATACTTGATCTCATGCAATGGTGCATCTCCTCCTTGAATATTTTTAACATCTCTCTCTTTCCTGCTTTCATACATCTACCAGAGAAGGTTATTTATTAGTTTATGCTCTATAATATGATCCCTTTTCTCCCCATGAGTCTACTGATGTGCTAGTTTATGTTCCTTTGGATACTTTGGAAGATAGATAAAACCTATAGAGTATTTTCATATTCTCTCACTGATCCTAATAATCCTCGTTTTTCCTACATGGTCACTTGCACACTTCCTCGTATTTTAAATGAAGTTGGAGACCTTATGCATTCACTTCGACACTTATCTCACCTATTTGGAGCTGATTTCACCTTTGCTGGTTCAAAATTCATGTCATCATACCATCTTGGAGCTGACTACAACTCTCATTTAATGCTTCAAGGACTTTTATTCATGCTTACACATCAATGGATCCTAGTTGTTCTACATGGTTCTAGTCTCCATTCTGTAGTTTTCTATGTCCCTTATACAATTGAGAATATTTATCTTCTTCCTAAGAAGAAGATTCCTCCATACATCAAATTTTAGTTTGGAGCAATATTTTTGGTTTACCTTTCATGTCCATTTTTTGGGGAGGGTTATGTTCCCATGAGGTTTTCCATGTTTCCTTAGTTCACATGGATGAAATATGTAAAGGGTGACCATAATGCCTAAGTTTACTGGGACCTAATTTTGGATTCATATTTACTCAAATAAAGTCAGGATTAAGGGGGGGTTTTGGATTATTAAAACCCACGTATAGAATTAGGATATAATAATTAGTCATTTTAATTAAATTACTATGTACTAGACTAGATAGTTGGCCTCCATACACCACCACTTGGTCAACACTTTCCATAAATACCCTAGGAGCACACTTAGAATGATTCTGTATAAGATTTTGGTGCTTTATTGACTGTCCAGTATAGAAAGGGACGATTCTTTCTATTTCTTCCTTTGTCTTTCTTTTTCATCTTTTTAGTGGATTAGGATAAAGCTAGTTGACTAGAAACAGTCTTCTTTTGTCGCCAACCCATTATCCATGATTTTCTCTCTAGTTTCCATGATTAGAAATATTTTCCATCACTCACTAGCTATCCCACTTGATTTAGCTAATTCGTGACCTCTTTGAACGCTTATGAAAGTGTTGTTTTCACCTTTGGGGTTTTTTCATATTTAGTAATTCTGGATTATGATATATCTTTAGTTTCTCCTCTGGAAATTTGATTTTCCTTTTTTAGGGTGTATTATCTATGTAATATTACCATTCATTGATCATTATTTAATGAGAGATTCATTCTTCATGACTATTCATTATTCTTATTCTCTATGTATGCTAATTCTCTGCAATTCTATGTGAGGTTAATTGCGTGCCTATATCCTTAGCTTGTTTATGAAATTCCTTATGCCACCTTGGATTTAGAATTTCTACAAATTTTGGTGCTATTTACGATGCTAATAAACTGTTTTGTTGTAGTTCATATATTATAACTTCAACTTGTTCTCTAAATGGATCACTAAATGGACATCCCCCTCTTTTTCTACTAAGCTCAGTGTGACATTCAAAACTTTTGTAATAATGAGATTTTGTGAAGGATGTTGTTCCAAAAATTCCTTCTCTGAAAAAATGCAGTGTTATTTCTAGTATAAGAAATATGAGAATACAAATTAATTAGATAGGATTGAATAATTGGATTCCAAAAGTAGAAATTTGTTGGATATAATGAGTGGCAAGAATTTTCCATGTAGTAGGAATTTGGATGAGTTCCAAAGGGTGGAAGTCCCTCTTGAGGTTCATCATGAAATTATTTCTATTCTTGCATTGATTTTCCATTTTTTTGCCCTTGCAGGAGCAAGTCCCTTTTCTCCATATTAGTCTCTTGGATTAGGAGGACATCAAGTTTCCCTCTCCTCATTATATAGTTGACTAATTCTACTTTGATTTGGATCCCCATCTCTTGACAATCCTAGGAGAACATGTTCATTATTTAAATATTGTTGGAGTTCAAGTATCCCCTGAAGGTCCTTCATGGCATTTTGGTTTTGAATTTTCCATTCCTTTGTTTTATTTAAGAAATATTTTTACAGTGGTTCAATTTCCTAGGGTTTTCTTTTTTCTCACTTCCTCACAAGCTTCCTCCTCCCTTTTTTCTTTATTTGTTTTCTTACATTTTCTTAAAAACTTATCTATATCTAGCTCCTCTCCTTCCTTTAAGTAAGAAGAGCAGACCTTGTTCCCATATTGAACTCCTATAAAATCTAAGATATCATAGGGGATATAGGGATAGTATTAATCTCTTGGTTTTATGGGATAGGAATTTCTTACATTTAATTTTGAGAAAGATCTTCTTGTATTCCTAGGATTTCATGTTCCTCCTCATATTGTTATTCTTCAATTTGAGATAGGGTTTCAAATTTACTACTTTCTATGATTTATTTTGAAGTTTTAGAGGTTCAACTAACCTCACTGAATTATGGATTTGATGTCCCCGAATCATTTTTGGGCTTGAATTTATGACTTTGATTTGGATTCGTTCCATGCTTCACTTGTATCTATTGATCTTGTATTTCAATTTCCTTTGTCTACTTTAGGGAATTCTTGCAGTATTTTGTAGAATGATCATATTCATCAAATATTATGGATTTTAAAGGAAATTTATTATAGTCCAATTATTGAATGTGAGTACAACCATCCACCCTAAGTTTTATGTATTTTGGGAGACCCACTTCTAGGTCAAATTATACACATATTCTAGCGCATGACTACTTGTCCTTTAGTTTTGTTATGTCTATGTACTTACCTAAGAGATTTCCAACTATTCACATTGAATCAACATTCCAACAATGAATCAAGAGGTGGGGAAGGTGAACCTAAAACTAAAACAATCATGGGGATATCCAAGGATGGGTCAAAATCAAGGGTCCATATATTTATATAGGCCCCTCTTGGTCCCATAAAGTAAATAATGCTCTTTAAAACAAAAAATTCCCATAAAGTAAAAGGAAACCCTTGTGTAAATATAAGGTTTCCATTTTTTTAACCCAAATTTCCATGATTCTTAGGGATGGAAAAGTACTAGTAAAATGTTCCATGAAGCAAGTTTCTGCTATCAAAGTAGAAATATTCCTCATATTCAAGGGAAGCAAAGCCACCTCCAATATCGAAACCATTTTTTCACAAAGCATGAAGGGACCAATTTGGAATATTGATTCCCTTGTGACCCAATTAAATTCATGAAGGAATTGACCTCTAAGGTTGTTGGGGGAGAATATCACTCACCTAGATCCATATCATTGAGACAAGACTCCAAACATCAATTATAAATTTAGACCAAGACCTTCAAATGTGTTCTAGATTGGATTTTCATTGCATATAGTAATCAACAAAGTCTTGACAAAAAGGTAATAATTCCTCTTGTCATCTTCAATGGTATAACAATCAGCTCCATTTGTGCAAAAAACTTATCGAGTGATATTGCTTTCAAGAGAAAAAACGATCCTTCCATTCTCTTTTGGATTCCTTGTGCGATTCCTTATACAATGATATAATAAATCCATATAGAATGTTTACATTGAAATACCATCCTAATGTTGTCCCATAAAACAACTTGAGTCATCAACTATTTTTTTCTAAGATAAATTAGGCTTATGATATTCTATCTAGTTTACGAAAGATGAAAGAATATGCCATGACTTGTTATCATCTTAAAATTTTGAATTTCTATTTTATTATTGCATTTAGGATGTTATCCTTCTTTTTCAACGTATTTAACATGTTTTCTATTTTTTCTTTCAACTTGTACATCATGAATTCTACATTTTCATTATCTTCTTGTGTTAAAGATTAACCTTCATATCTCTTTGCAAGAGATGCATTTGTCTTACATATAGACATGATATGATATTGCAATATATAATGGCTATGGATATGATAAGATCCATAGATATCTAATATATTATTTGGTTTCCAACAACATTACTCGACTAGTATTTCACAACAATGGAAAAGGATGATGGATACCCTTTTCCATACTACATAATTTTGAGGTATGCAAGACTTGTCTCCCTAATTATTTTCCTTGGTATATTGTAGAATCATTTGAATTAAATATGATATATGTATAATGTCATGTATGGCTATATGGAACTTGATAAACCTGAGGGTACAAAGAAGGTCAAACCCATAAATAAATTTTATTTAATATGGTATTAATTGCCATGTTAAACCAACACAAGTGTAAAAGGGTAATCTAGGATGACCATATATGTATTATTTATGCATATTATTACCACCCAAACATTTTACCACTTATTGATAGATCTTATTTGTATACACATTGGACACAACTTTATCTTAATAAATATAGTGTTTATAGAAAAAAGAATAAAATAGAAAATTAGGGTCTTCTCAAAAACCTCATAATTTGGAATCTTCTTTTCTTGTTGATGTTGAATTTGATGAAAATATCTTTTTGTTGCAATTCTAAATATTATATTTGTTATTATAATATAATTATGTTGCCTCAAATGACCGGATGTCTCATTTGATTTAAAGTATTTAAGAGGAAAGAGGTGAGAGCTACCAAACCTTGATAAATTTTCTTCCTTTAAGGTAAGAAAAATTGCACGAACTACCACTTAGCCAATATTTTCCATAACATGCATCAAATTTTAGCTTCAAACACATTGTTCTTTAAGCTATCCAAGAACCCAAGCGTATTTAATTTTTGACCTAAAATATATATGATTGTTTTTAAAACCTCTTGTGTAAGCCTAGTTTGAACACTACATGTAAGAGATCACTTATATAAAGTGTAGCTTAGAGACTATGAAAAAACAAATTCTTCAATTTTTTACCCAATTTGTTTCTATATTTCCAAAATTTTTCATGGCATTTCATATTTTTAATAGAATGTTAGATGAAAAACGTATGATGACTGGTTTGAATGAGCCAGACTAATGATTTAATACTTTAATACCAAATATTTTCAACCGTATATCCAAATAAGTTTAATAAATAACCAAATCAATAATTTAATGGATAAATAAAGTGAACTCATCAATGAATATTGAGCCTTTAAAGGGAAACCTACTTTTACAAGATATGAAATGAAAAATATAGGGAAATTGTTCAAATGAGTGTCCTTGATGTATATACACATAGGGTCAAAACTAATAATAATTAAATGAAATCATCATAATTCATGTAATTAAAATGAATGAATTAGGATTATGGTATATCCTTAACAAAATTATTGTTTCATGGATCCAAGTTGCACTTATAATTGTACATGAATGTTAATTTGGTGAAAAAATAAAAGATATTTTCAAGAAGCATAAAATAGTTGAATGTTAATGGTGAGAAGTTACTTGCCTATGCAAACTTGATATTAGAATTATATAAATAAATTTTGAATTAATACTTTTATGATTTTGATATAGAATCATATGATGTTATTATTCAATACTATTTGGGCAATTTCTCTTTTAATTTGGAAAATGGATTTAGGAAATTATGGTATAGAAAGAAGAAGATAACATCATTGAAAATAATAATGTAGTTAAAACTATCTCAAAATGATTATAAAAACATGAAGGAATATTATTCTAATAACAATTGTTTGAAAAATTAAATTCTAAGTGTAGAAGAAAAAATGGAACAAAGAGAAAGGGATTTGAAACAATAAAATTGATCTATTGGCTTGTCTTCCATGAAGTTCATTTTCTATATAATGAACATGTATAATACCTTCTAATATAGTTGGATTTGGGAAAAACGTGTGGAATTATATGATTATATTCCAATAATATGAATTGGATACTAATCCAACAAATTTGTAAAAGGGTACTCCTTTAAAACTTAGTTGTAGAAGACATGACCATGTTAACAATGAAAGTTGTGAAAACAAATCCTCTATGTACTATGATATCCACTAAATCCTATATACTATTAACTCATGGTCTCGTGAACTTAAGTTTTGCTTGAAACATGGTTCTATCCCTGTGCACTTTATCCCTAAAACTAGAAGATCCATTAGACTCAAATCAACACAAAAATAACTTATCAACATAATACTTTTCAAAAGAAATTATGGTAGAGTCCGACTATGATTTTTATAGAACCAAATATGGAAAGTGTGTGACTATAATTACATGAAGGGTGAGCTAATGCAATTACTTAGGAGACACCAATTCCCATAAAATTATTAGAGGAAGATATTATTGAACTATGTTGTTCATAGATTCGTATGACCACTTTAGGAAGTGACACACATGAAAGAATAGTGCATGACAAGAGAACAACCCTACTCTACACTTGTATCTAAGGAATATCAAGGAACCTTTTTAATAATGGGGTTGGATGGTGTGTAACATCCTCGACCCTCCGACCGGCGAAGAGGACGCTACCATAACCATAAACATCCGGGCAAACCACCCATGAACATGAAGATACATAAAATACTGAAATAAGATGCTTAAAACATAAGACCTGCTAAAATGCATAATCATTCACATACAAAGCGGAAGCAACATACATGCATTCAGGCATTCAACATGTTCATCATAATTCATTAAACATCAATTATAATTGCAGAGACGAAATGGTCAAGAATACTCATCTTATAAGGAAGTCATCCCGCAACTAGCTATGTCGCTGCAACGTTCCACCCAACCATAGGCCAGCATGCTCCTTAATCTCTCAGCAACTCTACCACCCCTGATTTAGGCATGATTCCCCAAGGAAGAAGGAACAAGTAGGCTTACACATAGCCAAGGTACACAAATCAGCCAAGCCAACACATTAGGGTTTATCAGGCTGTCAAGGAGCTGGAAAAAGCTGAATGCTAAGCTGGGGAGCTCATGGAAGAGCCAAGGATGCCTACACCAGAGCTATCCTGACTTCTAAGACACCCACACCAAGAATCAGTCCCTTCTCTGCTTCACAATCCCTTAGGCCCTGACTTCCCTTCCAGTGCTCTCCAGGGGTTGTAGAGAAGAAAGCAAACCCTCTAGCTCCATCTATGTGGCTCTCAAACTCCCCCAAGTTTATCAAGCTGACCAAGCCTTCATCCCACTCCATCACAGTCCAAATACCAACCACTACATACACGCAACCAAACAAGTGGTTCACAGCTTAAACAGGAGAAAACAATTCCTGAGTCGTTCTTGGCCCTATTGTGGCCAAAACAACTCATCAATGGCCACAACAAGCCAAAACGTGACTGAACCCACAAAAAATGAACAACGTGGGGAAACAACAGCCCCCGGTCTCAACAAGGAGGCAATGAGACCATTACACAACCCAAAAATGGAAAGATAAACAGATTCCTAGCCCATTCCTGGGAAAGAACATACACCCCACACAATCCACAAAATCCGTATGGGAAAACATGCACACCGAGAACGTGAATGGATTATTCACAGGGAAAATCATGAATGAGAACCATAGGAAGAACACCACCCGATGGGTAAATTGCTTAGGGTCCACACTCGACTGGGAGGTCGCGCTTCTCTCTCTGCGTGAGTAAAAAATCCCATACTCAGACCTGTGTGTGAGGAGAAGAATCGCGTCCCTGCCTCAGGATAGCAAAACAACAGAGAGAATCCCCAACCAGCACATGAGGGTGAGCAAGAATGGAGTCGTGGGAGAGTGGAGAGAATGGGAAGTTGCTTCTTAGCCCACGTGATGTCAAGAAGAAGAGTCCGCTAGTGGAGTGGGCGTGTGGGCAAGGGCTGACAGTCCTGCCACCCACCACTTCCCAGAAATAACTTCCCAACTAACATCAGGGCTTTAAATGGATGACACATGGATTTTCCCCATAGGCTCATGGTTTAACATTTCCCCCTCCTCATCCTTAGGAAAATCATGCCCTTTTCATTATCATTTCACCGTCGTAGCTGGCTATAGGTTCATTTTAATTAAAGTGCATATGTACATGATGCCAAAACTATAATGTGTTGGATAGCATGATATACCATCAGCAACGATCCCAATTGCTGAAACATAACACAACCAAATCGATGGTGGGGTTTTTTCCTTTAGCTCTACACCATGATTAATTAAAATATATACATCATGTATATTTTAATGCAAACGGGGTCAAAACCGGGGTGTTACATGGTGTTGGAGATCTAATACCAAACTCTTATCAAGGGAATTTTTTTTAATAGATATTGAGTAATGCATGTGATGGAATAAACAATACCTTTAAACACAATCAACAAATGAGTTAGGTTTCATTTCATTGAACAACACATAGTCACTAGATCTAGGGTACCCTATAATTGTTTTTTTCAAATATGTAAAATATAGTATAATTATTTATGCAATATATAGGTGAATCACCTTAAAGTATTCATGTCATGTCCCCATCCCAATGAGACTACTAGTTGACAATGTTTCACCCACCTACTAGTTCGCCAGGTTGGGGAGGAGGCATTAAATCTTGAAATAAGGGAGCGATGGGAATCAATAGAACCTTAGTTTATAGTTTACACATTAAATTGGGTCATACAAATAATAAATATGGAACAAATAAAGTGGCATTACTTCATAAGGACATTTGGAGGTTCATGGAGACCTTGGGTAGCTAGATTCTTCCTTACACATGTCATGACTTAACCCCAAATTCCAAATTATGAGTAATGGAACGTTATTGGAATGTGAAAATGTGTCAAGTATCATATCATAAGACCAAGGATTATAATGTGTGAAGAGGAGTAACTCATCATAGAAGAGGAACAAACTAGGAAGAAACTAGGCACCACTTGGAGAGAGATTCTCTGTGTTTTATGACAGCAATGATGAAAGATTATATGACAATTCAGACCTGGTTGCATAAATTATTGTATATCTATGGAAATATAAAATTTCAGGGATAAAAATATCCTCCAAGAGGGTGCACTTGGGGTTTGGTGGCAGTAGTTTGGATTTGGAGGAAGATTAAGGGTTGAGGAGAAGGACAAGTGTCAAGGAGGTTACTAAACATCAAGGATCAGTTGGAGGAAGCCTATGGGAGTGAATTAGACCTTGTAGGACCTTATTATGGTTATATAAATATTTCATGATTAATTATAATGGATTTTGATCATTTTCCTTTGTCATTTTGGAAAGCACTAGCTTGTCCATTGCACGGTGAGTGCTGACTTACCGTCCTAGTGAGCCAATTTCGAGAGAGTGGGATTATCATCCAAGTGGGATGTGAGAGATGCCACTCTGAAATATAATTTGGATCTTAATGGAGTTTTTTTACTGCATATAGTAGGATACTACTATTTGTGACCCATCTCTCCTCCCATTCTCTCAATCCCCACTTCAATAATTTCCATATTTCTCTGTGATGGCACACTTGTGTGAATGGTGGTTGTGCCCCTTTGAATCCATTTGATTCCAAAGAATGGTTGAAATATTTACGGATATGTAATATGTCTCCCATCCTCTATGTATCTTGAAATAAGCATAAATACATATGCAAATGTCCACATTTCCAAGCTTTGTTGTGACTAGTTTCCATGTGTTGATTTCCCATTTCAATGGAGGTGTATATATGATGTATGTTGCGACTTGGATCTAATGTTATATGTTTTTAGTGATATATTACTATTATTTTAATGGTATATATTCATTATTCTCTTTTATGAACCATTATATACACAATTTGGGAGTCAAAGTAGATATTTTACATGTCATTCCCCTTAAGCAAATATCAATGAATTTATGCATTCGAATATGAAGCTTTACACCTATGCAGAAGAAATATTAACCATACCAAATGATAGTAAATTAAATTTAATAATAGTCCCCATACTCTACTTGAAAAGTATGGGGACTATTAGGATATCCATTTCTGCTCACACCCTATGGGGAATTGCATCATAAATTACTAGTAATTTTACCAGTTTTGCCAGTGTTCCCAAATAGAGTAGAAGATGTATATAAACTATAATAAATTTATCATATATTCCATTTAGTGTTCCTAATACTCCCCATATACATACCTACCAAATTTGATACCCTCTTGTTCCATTCGAGTCCCCTAGAGTCAAGACCAGTCAAGACAATTTTTCCGCAAATTCTTCCTTTGTTGGGAGTTTTCGAAATGGGTCATTACAATGGTATAAGAGAATGATATTAGCACCTATTGTATTCATCTATTCATGTTTCTTGACGATGAAATACCACCATTAGAAACTGAGACTGAAGACATTAACAATGGAAGAGAAGCAAGTCTAGAAATAAATTCTAGGTATGAGGAGATTAGGAAAAAACTAGGATTTGGAGACATGGATGACAAGGAAGATAATGAGGAAATTAATACATTCATTAAATCATATATTAAGGGATGAAATTTTTTTTTATGCAAGGGTTCAAATTGTTGTCTATCCAACTTGGGGGCAAGTCAACACCCAAGAGTAGTAGTATTTCACCTCATGTTGAGAAGAAGACCAATGGGGAAGCCCTTTTTTCAAAGACTGGACCTCATAACTGACCCCATGACTTCAAGAATCAAAATTTACCTACAATACCTAAGTTCTTAGAGTCGAATGAAGGAACTTAAACTACTTATGATATGAGGGAAGCAACAAATGATTGGCATCAACTAAGTGATGAATGTAGGAAATTCCTATCCTTCAATCAGTTCATTAGAGTGTCTATTCAATTTGAACAAGGAGGAAAAGGAAATAGGGAACCTCCACTTAATCATGAATTAAAGTAAACCATTGGAAAATTAACCATTTATTCCTTTGATGGTTCCTCACAAATGTTTGCTAGTGCTTGGTTGGAAAAATTAAGTGTGTATTTTCAGTTAAATCCTATGGTTGAAGAAGATACATTCAGAATGGCCATTTTGCATATTGAAGGGGAAGCTAGTGATTGGTGGTTACATTCTCTTAGAAATTTGGTACATGATCATATTTTAGGCTTATGAGGGTTTCTCCAATGCATTGATGGAGATATTTGAGAGGAAAGACCTCGAATGTCCTTCCAAATAACTAGAACAATTGAAGCAAGTAGGAACTCTTGAAGTATATATGTTAGAATTTGAAAAGATTTCAGTAATGGTTTTAGATGTATCTATGGATAGGTTGATTTTATTATTTACCTAAGTATTGACAGAACCATTGAGAGGGCTCTTGAAATCCCACAACAAAACCACATTGACGGATGCCATGAATTTGACAAGAGATTTGCAGAATGTGTTTCCAAGAACCAAATACACCCCCCACACACCCCGCGCGCCCCCCCCCCCCCCCCCCCTAAGCCAAATTTCACATACAAGTTCAAGTAAGGTAAGAAACCATGGAAAAAGGACTCCTCTACTAATTAAAATAAAGGAGGACCAAGCAAAGAAGAACTTATAAGAAAGAAGCTATGTTTCACATATCAACAACCTTGGGTTCCGGAACATAAATGTGCCAAGGGGAAGGCACACTACATTGAAGTTTTATATGAATATGATGAAGAGGGGGAGGAGGCATAGGAAGCAAAAATTGTAGCCTAAGAAGAGGGGTGTGAAGAAATAGAAGAAGAACATCCCACTCTTGAGAGAGGAAAAATTGTAGCACTCTCAGGTGTATCGAGGTTCCACTCCTTGAGGATCAAGGGAAACATACAAGGCCAAAATGTCAAGGTTCTAGTGGATGGTGGAGACACTCATAACTACATAGATGCAGCCTTGGTGGAAAGGAAAAATTTACAAGATGAAACTTTTGATGGTTTCATATTCATCATTCGAGGTAAAAATTCTATGAACCGTACTAAATGGATTCCCAAGCTTCAAGTTACTAGAGGAAATCATACTATCACTGAAAATTTTTATGTAGTGAATGTGGATGATACAAATGTGGTTTTTGGAGTACGATGGTTTTATTCTTTAGGGGAGTGTACATTGAAATATAAAGTCCCTAAAATGAGTTTCAATAATTTGGAAGGGAAACCCATCTTGTTGAGGGGAATGCACACTTACCCAAATCAAGAGGTGTCCTCTCACAACATGAGGTCTATATTGAAACATGGAGAGATAGAATGTGTTGTTGAATGTTTAATTACATCTTCTAAACCTCACTTGAAGGTTTCTAAGCATCCTAAGGAGATAGAGAAACTATTGAGTAAGTATGAGAGGGTTTTTGGAGACCTCTCCCTAGGAAGACGACCAGAAAGAGGGGTGGAGCATATCATTGAGTTAGAGATACGAACACAACCTATCAAAATTATTCCCTATCAACACCCTGAAATGATTCGAGATGAGATTGAGGAGGCCATTAAAGAACTATTGTATTTGGGTCTCATAAGGCCTAGTTCCAACCCATATGCTTCTTTAGTTGTTATGGTAAAGAAAAAGGATGGAACTTTGAGGATGTGCATTAATTTTATAGAATAAGATAAGAAGATAGTGAAGAATAGATCTCCCATCCCAAGGATTGATGAGATCATGGATGACCTCCTTGGATCCAAGTTTTTCTCAAATATTGACCTTAGATTTTGTTATCATCAAATTCAAATGAGGGAAGAAGACATACCAAAGACTGCTTTTAGATGTCACTATGGTCACTATGATTTTGTTTCCATGTCCTTTGGCTTGAAAAATGCACCTTCCACATTCCAATCACACATTAAAAACATCTTCCACAAGCAACTTCGTAAGTTGGTACTAGTTTTCTTTGATGAAATTCTTATTTACAATAAAACTTGGAAGGAACATTTGCATCATCTAGAAGAGGTATTAAAAATTATGCATGATCAATATTTTTTTGCTAAGATGTCAAAATGTGAGTTTGGTTTGATAGATATATTGTATATTGGACACTTCATTGGTTAAAATGGTGTGAATATGGATATGGATAAAATAAGATCCATTATAGAATGGCCTCATCCCAAAAATATCCCTGAATTGAGAGGATTCATTGGAATTTGCACCTACTATAGAAAGTTTGTGAAGGGTTTCTCCCAACTCACTTCACCTCTCACTGATTTGAAAAAGACAGATTCTTTCTAATGGCATCAATGGGCTGAAAAATATTTTCAAATAATGAAAGAGGTAATAATCAACTGTCCTATTCTAGACTTGCCTGATTTTTCTAAACTATTTGTCTTGGAATGTGATGCAACAGGAGAAGGCATTGGAGCACTCATAAAACAAGGACAACACCCAATATATTTTGAGAGTATGAAGCTACAACCACATGAGAATATTTACTCCTTTTATGATAAATAAATGTTAGCCATCATGCATGCTTTGATCAAGTTTAGACAATACTTGGTGGGAAACAAATTTGTGGTCAAAACTGACCATAACAGATTAAGGTACTTCCTCACTCCAAAGGATCTAAATGAAAGGAAACAAAAGTGGGTGATTAATATTCAAGAATTTGACTTTTATATTAAATATTTGAATGGAAAAAGTAATGTGGTAGGTGATTCCTTATCTAGAAGACCTTATATTTCTCTAATGGATGTAGCAAAAAATTGGAAAGCCGCATTAGAAGTAGAGTATGCCAAAGATAAGTTTTCTTGTGAATGTTTTGATGGAAATAACCATGATGATAGGTATAAGTTGTTGGAAGGCATAATCTACTACAAATATAGAATCTCTTTGGTCCCTAGTTCGAGTTTGAAGGAGAAAATTTTAAATAAATCTCATGATTCTCCTCTAGCAGGTCGCCCCGGTTTCTTCAAAACATACAGAATGTTGAGGGAAATATTCTCATGGAAAGGGTTGAAGGATGATGTTATGAAGTATGTTAATTAATTCACCACATCTCAGTAAAATAAATTGGATCACACTCATCCACTTGGCCTCTTACACCCCTTGCTTATTCCAGAACAAAAATGGGAGAGCATTTCCATGGACTTCATCACTGGTTTTCCCAAGGTATTTCGTAAGGATTGCATATTTGTGGAGGTGGATAGTCTCAGTAAATTTGCTCATTTATTTCATGTTTCTACCACTTTCACTACTACACAAGTGTCTGAATTATTTTTTAAAGAAGTTTTCAGATTGCATGGACTTCCTAAGAGCATTGTTAGTGACAGAGATAACATATTTTTTAGTGCATTTTGGAAAGAAATCTTAAAAATGACAAGGTCAAATTTTACACCTAGAACAAACTATCATACACAAAATGAGGTCTAAAAAAAGAGGCTGAATCAATGTTTGTAAAGCTACTTGAGGAACTATGTTAGTGGGAAGCAAAAGTAATGGATAAAATGATTGCATTTGGGTGAGTTTTGTTACAATACTACTTTTCATATGTCCATTGGCATGTCTCCTTTCAAATAAATTTATGGCTATGATGCATCCACTTTTATTGACCACATTTTTATTGATAATATAGATCCAAAGGCTAAGGATTGGATTGAAGAAAGTCAAGAAATTTTGAAGTTTTTGAAAGATAACTTGCAAGTTGCCCAAAATCAGCAAAAACAATATGCAGACCAACATGGAGTGGAAAGGCATTTCCAAGTGAATGAATTGGTGTATTTGAGGTTTCATCCCTACAAAAAAAACACCATAAATGGTAAAGGTTTGTAAACAATAAAACCAAGGTTTTGTGGTCCCTACAAAGTGATTTGAAAGGTAGGAGAAGTGGCCTATGAATTGGATCTTCCCATGGGAAGTAAAATTCATAATGCATTTCATGTTTCATGTCTAAAGAAGGTCATAGGTCAACATATTTTAGTTTCAGTTACTTTACCTCCTTTGTATAATGGAGGACAACTTGTTCTCATTCAAGAAAAAACCTGAGAACAAGGGATAGAAGGTTAAGAAGAAAAACAGTAAAAGAATACTTGGTACAATGGAATGATTTTCCTAGTGAGGAATCCAATTAAGAAGATTAAAACATTTTTTAGCATCCAAACTTGGAATTACTTGAGGACAAGAAATATTGGCTGGGGAGGATTTTCATTTCTATCACATCCCTTCCCATCTGAGAGGACGCGACTACGACACTGCTACTATAATTTTTGTGGGGATCTAAGCCCCATGAACATAAACAATGAAAATGCATTGAACTAGCATACATACAGAGATGCATAATACAATGTAGTCTATAGAGGAAGAAAAGACATTTCAATATAGAATTCATGTTCATGATTCATAAAATAAGCAAATATAGTTGCAGATATTAAACACAAGAAACACTTGTCTTGAGAATAAGCTTGTCCTACAACCAGTTATGTCGCTGCAAAGTTCCACCCAACCATAGACCAGTGTTCTCATCAATATCTCAGCACCACTACCACCCCCAAGCTGGGCATGATTCCCATAAGAAATAAGGGAACACTAGCAGGCTCACACATAGCCAAATACATATCAAAATCCATCCAAGCCAAACAAAACATTTGGGTTTATTAGGATGCTAAGGAGGTGGAAGGTTGAATTGCTAAGCTAGTGAGCTCAACCAAATAGCTATGGACACCTACATAAGATCTGGACTGGATTTCCAAACACCTACACACCCAACACAAGGAAGCATCCCATTCTCTGCTACACAGTCCCTCAAGATATGCCTTACCTTTAAGTTCACTTCAGGGTTTGAAAAGAAGAATAACCATCCCCTCTTGATATCTCAGTGTGGTTCCTTTATGCACTAGGTTTATCTAGCTAATTCTTCCCTCTTACACTCCAAACCGATTCATACCAACACATAGGATGCACATACTCAAAATACAAGTTCTTGGTTTGAGGAAAAACATATTGGGAGCCAAAATGGAAATGGTTGATGGGTAAAACGCCCCCCTAATAGAAATTTGATTTCCAAAAACGTTTATGGGATTCACGTGGCCAAAACGACCTCAACTAACACCCAAAAATTGTGGGTCTCTTCTACCATTCGATGTGCAACCAAAGATATGTTTTCCCTAGCTGGGTAATGAGGAAACAACAAAAAAAACACTGAGGAGTGAGCCAAGTCCCTGATAATCACCAAAACAACTTCCCATCCATGGGGAAAAATGAAGAGAACTACTGCTAACGTGAGGGAAAACACACAGGTAGACAAAAAACATGAATGAGAGAGCTCTGCAAGCTTCCACTATTGTGAGGAATGGAGGACGTGAATGCATGAGGGAATGGGAAACATTTTTGGGAATTTACTTGGCCCATATGTCAAAAACACATTTTCCAAAATATGATGGCTTAAATTCGAATTTGACTACCATACTGTTCCCATCGCCATGCAATAAAAATAAATGTTTGGCACAAGAAGACAAAATGGGTGGTTGATAGTTTGATGGGTTTTCCCTTTGACATTTGGATTTTCCGCATTGCCTCAAGGTTTGAATACCCCCCCCCCCCTATCCTTAGGAAATCATGTCCCCATCTCTTTAATGTTGCATTCACATATCTAGTTGTGGGTATTTTAATTGAATTGCATATGTACATGATGTCCAAATTATAATGTGTCGGGATAGCACGAAATACCATCGACATCGAATTTTAATTGTCAAATCATAAACCACTAAATTGATGGTGGGGTCTTGGCCTTTAGCTCCACACCATGATTAAATATGATATTTACATCATATATAATTTAATTCAAACGGTGTCAAAACTGGGGTGTTCCAATGTCCCCATCCCAATGAGACTACTAGTTGACAATGTTTCACCCATCTACTAGTTCCCTAGGTTGGGGAGGAGGAATTAAGTCTTGCAATAAGAGAGCTATGGGACCCAAGAGAACCTTATTTTTCTCATTTACATGTTAAATTTGGTCATACAAATAATAAATATGGAGAAAATAAAGTGTCATTGCTTCATAAGGACATTTGGAGGTTCGTGGAGACCTTGGGTGGCTAGATTCTTCCTTACACATGTCATGACTTAACCCAAAATTCAAAATTATGAGTAATGGAATGTTATTGGAAGGTGAATAGGTGTCAAGTAACATATAATGAGCCCAACGATTCAAATGGGTGAAGACGATTAACTCCCCATAGAAGAGGAAGAGGCTAGTAAGAAACTAGTTGCCACTTGGAGAGAGATTCCATGCGTTTTATGAAAACAATGATGGAATATTCTATGACAAGCTATACATGATTACAGACCTATGACAATCTGATATGTCAGGTATAAAAATATCCTCCAAGAGGCTGCACTTGGGGTTTGGTGTAAACAATTCGTATTTGGAGGAAGATGAAGGGTTGAGGAGAAGGACAAGTGTCATGGAGGTTACTAAACATCAAGGATGAGTTGGAGGAAGCCTATGGGAATGTATTCGACCTTGGAGGAACTTAGGAGGGTTATAAATATTTCATGAGGAATGAGAATGGATTATTATCATTTGATCATTTTCCTTTCGAATTTTGGAAATCACTAGCTTGTCCATTGCACTGTGAGTGCTCACTTACCCTCCTAGTGAGCCAATTTTGAGAGAGTGAGATTCTCATCCAATTTGGTTTTGAGAGAGGCCTCCATTAAAAATAATTTGGACCTTAATGGAGTTTTTTTTCTGCATATAGGATGCTGCTACTGTTCATGATGCATCTCTCCTCTCATTCTCTCAATACCCACTTTAATATTTCCATATTTCTCTTTGATGGCACACTTTTGTGAATGGTGGTTGTGCCCCATTGAGTCCAGTTGATGACCAAGAATGGGTGATGCTTTATGGCTTTGTAATATGTCTCCCATCATCTCTGTAATTATAAATACTCATAAATACATATGGAAATGTACACATTTCCAAGCTTTGTTGTGACTAGTTTCCATGTGTTGATTTCCCATTTCAGTGGAGTTGTATATCTGATGTATGTTGTAACTTGGCTATGATGTTATATGTTTTTAGTTAAATATTAATATGGTTTTAATGGTATATATTCATTATTCTCTATTCTGAACCATTATATACACAATTTGGGAGCCAAAGTTGAGGTTTTTCATGTCATTTCCCTTAAGCGAATATCACTGAATTTATGCATTGGAATATGAAGCTTTACACCTTTATTGCATAAATATTAACCATACCAAATGAAATTAAATTAAGTCTAATAAAATTCCCCATACTCTGTTTGACAAGTTGGAGGGTCGCATAGGAGTTGCAGAGCCATTTTTGCTCACACCCTAAGGGGAATTGCACCATAAATTACTAGTAATTTTACCATTTTTTCCAATGTTCCCAAATCAAGTTGCAGATGTATATAACCTAACATAAATTGATCATAGATTCCATTTAGTGGTCCTAAGAATCCCCATATCAGTCCCTACCAAATTTGAGATCCTCTTGTGCCATTTGAATCCCATAGAGTCAAGACTAGTCACAACAATTTTTCCCCAAATTATTCCTTTGTCGGAAATTTTCGAATTGGGTGATTACAATTCATACAAATATTTTATACAAATAAATATAATATAATAATTAAATAATAATTATACAATTTATACAATTAAGAATATAGTTACTAACCACCACAAAATATGGGACAATCACTTTTTAAATACCCTTGGGACTAACCTTGTGTCCTTCAGAAATTATTCCCATTCCTTAGTGTCTTGCAAGGAATAAATACTTATCCCACACATATCATTACCTTCCCTACATCTCTCTCATGAATTTTTGGGAGATGAACTACATGGGATGAAATCTAGGATCAATGGGTTAATTAAACTCAAATAGGAAGATGAAAAAAGTAGACAAAACTTCGAGCATTTGTTGGGAAAAAAATTGTAACAAATATTCCCAAAGTGGGAGATTTATTCTTAACATGGGAGAAATTGTAGGGGTACAAATTCACCCTACCCACTAATGATAAGAACCACAGAAGATAATTTATCTAGTGCATCATTAAGGTGCATAAGCTTGTATATAGTAGATTTATTATTATTTCGTAAGTACCATTCAATTTCAAGAATATTTCACTTTTTTTCTTTACTATCCTAGTTTTCCTCTTTATTAATTCCAATAGTTAGATTTAGATCTCCATCAATAGGTTAGAAATTATTTTATTCTCCCAAGAATGACCTTAGGCCTAGAAATTCTTAAACTAAAAGGGAATCCTGGAGTGTGTTCTTCTTTACCATTCATTATCATCATATAATTATGATAGTGAGTAACAAGCTACTTCGAGTTATATTATCCATGATATATTGTGGTTATTCATCTAGTCGTACTTGAGAAGTAGGAAACTCTCCTCATCTATTCTTTATTCTAAGGAGACAAGTAAGTGTTAACAAAGTGTAAAATTTGAGATCATAAGGATGCAATTAAAATGGGTTTATCCATACATGAGAACATGGACAATGATTTTATTTTGAGGAGAAAACTCAATCCCTGTAAAGGATAAAAGTTGAGATCATAAGAAGAAAATTAAAATGGGTTTATCAATATATGATAACATGGATAATGATTTAAAATACCAATAGAATGAAATTAGTTTTCAAATTATTCCCCCTTTCTATTCAAATTAAGAACAAATAAACCAAAAATAATCAAGGCAAAGGAGGTTGAGAATTGATAAGCATGAAAGAAGCCTCTATCGAGGTTATGGATGCCTGACATAAAGGATTGTGATTATATAATTACTAAATCATCGAGGCTATGTAGTCTTAGCCAACATAGGATAATGATTTAAAATACCAATAGAATGAAATTAATTCTTAGATTATTCCCCCTTTCTATACCAATTAAAAACAAATAAACCAAAAATAAACAAGGCACAGGAAGTTGAGAATGGGTAAACATGAAAGAATCCTCTATCGAGGTTATGGATGTCTGACATAAAGGATTGTGATTCTATGATTACTAAATCATCGAGGCTATGTAGTATTAGCTAACAATGCATCAACATCTAAGTGAATTATTAAGCACAATGTGGAAAAAATATTTGTGAACCCCACCTCATAAATATTTTTTTTTTGTTAAGACCAAACATGGAACATTGATATGATCCCAATGGAAAACGTACTCAAAACAAATTAGAGGGAAAAGTTTATATCCATTCAAGAAGGCTATATATAGAACACCTTTATCATGAAGCTAGGAATTATCTCTAGCATTTTATATTCTTTACTTTTGACTATCGGATATGATCGACAATTATCTAATATTGCGTATATTTTATATGGGTTTTATTTTTCTCATCTTGTATTCATTAAAACATTGGGTGGGTAATTGTTATATATTTTTTTAAGGAAAATTACTTATGATAAAAGATCCCTATGAAGATTCTAAGTTACAATATAGATCATATCCCATAATATTGGCCCTTTAGGAATTATTAACAAGATTATAATTTGTTGAATCTCCATTCATGAAGGTATCAAGCTTTAATGTTGATCATAATTTCTCTCAATTCATTTCAAACTCTCAGAAATTATCATATAAAAGATCCAGCTTTACCCGGCTCTATCATGCGCCGAGAGGAATCAAATATTTCGAGGTGTAAACCCTTTTTTGGAGTGCAATTGTTGAAGCAGGGTTTGCACCTCGAAATATTTGATCCCTCTCGGCGCATGATAGAGCCGGGTAAAGCTGGATGTAAGTTGGTTCTAGTTGTGGGCGGCAACATTAATATTTTAGATGATCCACAGTATGTATATGTTTTTAGTTATTTTTGCAATTGAATTTTACAGTAGAATATTTTATAATCCAATTTTTACATTATTATTTTACTGATTATTATAATATAATTTTTTTTGTAATATGTGTTATATTCAATATGAATATCAAATATATCTGTTTTAAAACAATATCTCCATCATATCACATTCTTCTTATTCACCTTCTTACATTGTTACATTGTTATTCTTAAGCTTCTTTCATGTAATTTTACAGTAAAATATTTGATATTCATATGAGCAAATTTATCAATTCTTTCATGAAATTTTTTATGGGAAATCACTTCATATTCATGAGAAATTGGTACATTGGACATTGTATGAAGTTGCTCATGATCTAACACCATATGTCCATTGAATGGGTTATTGGCACCGACGAGAGAAATGGGTTCATTTTGTGCTATTATGTTAGTTATACCGTGTTGTTTTCTTTGCCTGTATGATCTTACTCTATGACGATTTTGACTTCTATGCTCCTCCCTATCTTCCTCATTTTGACTTTGCACCTGCAATCTTTTCCTTTCACGATCTTTTTTTCGTTGTTCTTCTCTTTGATCATCAGTCATTTGTTGTTGCCGCAATCTTTGTCTCTCATTTTTTTGTTTCCTCGTTTCTTCTCTTTCAATTCCAATGAGTTGTTGCATTTGATTGAAAGCTTGCCTTCTAACTCGTTGTCGTTGTTGGCTTCTTACATCTTCAACATTGTTGTTATTCAGTTGCCCATTAGCATTTGACATCTTGAAGATCAAATTTGAATGGTTTAGTATGTAATCCTTTATAAAACAAAAACAATGTCAAAAATATGCATTTTGATCAATAATATTCAAAGCATAAAGGATTTTTTATGTTTTTATAAAATCTCAAAACTTTAAAACATAAAATGTGTTGTATGGTTCTAAACAACGCTAATTAACTATATACATGTTAAACTAAATACATTTTAAAGAATTTGCAATCAAATTCTAATAACAAAAATATAAAAAAATGTAAACAAATTATATCAGTTATATAAATTATTCACTCCATTAGAATATGAAACAAATTCTAATTATTAATAGAAATGGAATGAATAATTTAAAAACAAATTCTAATTAGATATATGAAACCCATCAAATCCTAATTATATAAATTATTCAAGTCATTAGATATATAGAATCTGATTGAATAATTTAAAAACAAATTCTAATTAGATGCCACCTCGATATAAAGAAGCAAATCCAAGAAGTCATTCAGAGAAAACATACTTCTTATACAGTAATTCAATTATACACTCTTTTTCTTGACAGAAAAAGACTGTATATAAAGAGATAAGCAAATTTATATAATTTCTCTTGAAGTGAAAATCGCAGATTGCAGATAAAGAGATAATGTGCTTTGCTAGATCTAAGCTGGAGATCAGTTCATAATTGCTGCATTATTAGAAGTGAAAATTGTAGAAGGGAAAATTCAGATGCCAAAACAAAAACAAAATCCAGAAATTACAGATGGATTCTGGTGCTCGCCATCAATCACAGAAATGGACTACGGGGGAGAATACATCAAATACTATAATAAATTTAGGTGTATATGTATATTTATTTATAATTTTTTATGTAAATATTTTTCTATGTAAAATGTTCACATTTTATATTTAATAAAGAATATTAAACTTTTATTTTTACGTGTCTGAAAAATAAGTACATAATTGCGTATAGACCCAACCAAACCCTATATGATTAAATTAGATGTTCATCACATCTCTATGATGATAGCTTAAAAGATATATCTCCACAAATATTGTGAAAATATACAGTCTTTCAAATTAAATCAAATTAAATCTTCAAATCTATGCAGCATTCAAAATATCACTAATACATTTGAATTCTAAAATAATACGTTTGAAAAGTATTGTCTAATGTTGTCCACTCATTTTGACTCCCGATGGTTGGAATTTCAGATCGCTTGCTTCAGCAAATGTCTCACATATTTTAAGCTAAAAAATTTGGCAGTTATATTAGACAGCTAAATTAACTTGTTGGCATGCTTTAATGCAAGAGCGGCTGAAGAACCAACCTTTATATCTCAAGCTAGTTAATTTCTGGCCAAGGCCGCGGCAGACGTCTTTAATACTCTTAATAGCTATCTTAATGATTAATGATCAGACAAAATTTAGACGAATCCTAAGGGTTTGGAGAAGTAAATGAGAGAAATCCATTGGAAAACAGAAACCTACAATCAGATTAATGTATGCAGAGTCCAGACGAACGTGGGAAATGGATTATGCGCACTCTTTTATGTATCGAGTTGTCATATTATTGTTCGTCTCCTTCATACTGCTGGTGTTGGGCCTGCATTTTGTGCTGAGCATCTTGTTCTTGCAATTCACAGGCAAAGGAATTGTATTAGTTTCTATAATTCAATCGTTTCTCATATGCATACTTCATATAGAAACTTAAATTATACGCATTCGCATACCTGAGACAAATCCAAGAAGTCACCTCAGACAAATTCCAACTAGATGCCACCTCGATACAAAGAAGCAAATCCAAGAAGTCATTCAGAGAAAACATACTTATACAGTAATTCAATTATATAGTCTTTTTCTTGACAGAAAGCGGAGAAGACATAAGCTAGATCCAATACCAACTTTAAAATGACTGTATAATTAGATGCAACCCGGTCGATATATGCATATATGGATATACATTAAAAGAAATGGAGTAGAAAAGCAAATTTATATAATTTCTCTTGAAGTGAAAATCGCAGGTTGCAGATAAAGAGATAATGTGCTTTGCTGGATCTAAGTTGGAGATCAGTTCATAATTGCTGCATTATTAGAAGTGAAAATTGTAGAAGGGAAAATCCAGATGCCAAAACAAAAACAAAATCCAGAAATTGGAGATGGATTCTGGTGCTCGCAGATGCCAAAACAAAAACAAAATCTAGAAATTGCAGATGGATTCTGGTGCTCGCCATCAATCACAGAAATGGACTACGGGGGAGAATACATCAAATACTATATAAATTTAGGTGTATATGTATATTTATTTATAATTTTTTATATAAATATTTTTCTATGTAAAATGTTCACATTCTATATTTAAAAAAGAATATTAAACTTTTATTTTTACATGTCTGAAAAATAAGTACATAATTGCGTATAGACCCAACCAAACCCTATATGATTAAATTAGATGTTCATCACATCTCTATGATGATAGCTTAAAAAAATATATCTCCACAAATATTGTGAAAATATACAGTCTTTCAAAATAAATCAAATAAAATATTCAAATCTATGCAGCATTCAAAATATCACTAATACATTTGAATTCTAAAATAATACGTTTGAAAAGTCTTGTTTAATGTTGTCCACTCATTTTGACTCCCGAGGGTTGGAATTTCATATCGCTTGCTTCAGCAAACGTCTCACATACTTTAAGCTAAAAAATTTGGCAGTTATATTAGACAGCTAAATTAACTTGTTGGCATGCTTTAATGCAAGAGCGGCTGAAGAACCAACCTTTATATCTCAAGCTAGTTAATTTTCGGCCAAGGCCATGGCAGGCGTCTTTAATACTCTTAATAGCTATCTTAATGATTAATGATCAGACAAAATTTAGACGAATCCTAAGGGTTTGGAGATGTAAATGAGAGAAATCCATTGGAAAACAGAAACCTGCAATCGGATTAATGTATGCAGAGTCCAGACGAACGTGGGAAATGGATTATGCGTGCTCTTTTATGTATCGAGTTATCAGATTATTGTTCTTCNAAATCCATTGGAAAACAGAAACCTGCAATCGGATTAATGTATGCAGAGTCCAGACGAACGTGGGAAATGGATTATGCGTGCTCTTTTATGTATCGAGTTGTCAGATTATTGTTCGTC
>LPNX010965679.1:78321-131087 GCA_001517045.1 Pseudotsuga menziesii | reverse complement strand
AAAAACAAAATCCATAAATTGCAGATGGATTCTGGTGCTCGCCATCAATCACAGAAATGGACTACGGGGGAGAATACATCAAATACTATAATAATCTACATGTATCAGTTTCTATAATTCAATCGGTTCTCATATGCATACTTGATATAGAAACTTAAATTATACGCATTCGCATACCTGAGACAAATCTGTAATTGCTCTCAGCCTTATTCCAAAGGTCCAGCTTGTACGTATTGTTTTGAAGTGTGTATAGGTGTTTTGATTTACTTACAAATATATATATATATATATATATATATATATATATATATATATATATATATATATATATATATATATATATACACACCTAAGATTAAATTATTAAGCCGACTTGTATATATATATAGATATATAAGCCGACTTTTTTATGTGACACGTGTCATCTCCACATTGAGCACGGAATTACACTTCTACCTCATACCGGGCTGTAGAATGTGCTTCTCGGTGCAATAAAAGGTTTAATTACAAGGACTTCAAAGTTTGACAAATTCTCAACATTTACAATACCCCAAATTTTTGTTAGTGTTTGAGCAAAAATGGAGATAATTGAACTTTAAAACTTTAATCCACAATAACAGTGCATATTGTAAATCCAATCATACAAAGGAGGTAGCAAATATTTGCATGCTTCAGTAACTTGTTAACATTGTCTCATATTCAACCATGTGACCCCCACAAACTAAATGCCAAGTTCGATCTTCATACTTCCCCCACAATGAAGGTATGTGGCCTCCCTTAATTCATTGAGTTTAACTACCTATAACTGAGTTGTTAATTGACTGAATAGAACTGAACTGAATGGAACTGCATGTAACTGAATGGAACTAAACGTAATTGAACAAAACTGAATGTAACTGAATAGAACTAAATGTAACTCAACATAAAAGAATGTAATTGAACATAACTGAATGTAACTGATGCTTCTCCATTAGTGTCATCTTCAACAACCACTTGCATAAATTAAGGATTTGATTCCTTAATTAACTAAATTTGTTTTATCACAACTAAGAAACAACTCATGTTTTATTAATTCGAGTTCACTTGGAGGAATACATGGGAAATTCGAATTCTCTCTCCATCTCTGTGTTCATATTAATTTTCTTTACATAGTCAATACGTGTTTTCATTAATTCTGTATCATATCATAATCATAATATTTTTTCTGAATCTATGATCATATGTATTGCCCCGAGTCATATAGTTACATGCGAAACTAAATCACTCTAGGGGTAGCTAATCCCTAAAGGAGAATTGTATCACATGTTTACCATGACTATCCATCCATCAAACAGTATATCCACTTTACACAGTAAAATACACCACCTCACAACATGAGGATATTTGTATAAATAGATATTACTCAGAAGTCTACATTCTTGATATTACGCACAAGACCCAACTTGATATTAATCACAATATTTACAACATCACCACCTCAATCATATGAGGATATTTGTAGGACTTGATATTACTCACAAGTATATTGTCTTGATATTACTCACAAGAGTGGAGGATGACTCCTTATGTTGTAATCTCAACACCCCCTCTCAGCGAGGGATACATTCTTTTCCATACCAGGAATTTCCTTCCATACCAAGTTTATCTTGAAAGTGTCATAAGTTCGCTGCAAATAGAGGCTTGTCACAAATTTGCAAACTTCTCATCAGTAGCTATGCAATGGAAATCATTTTACATTACCATGAATTCAATCAAGTAAAACTTCATCTCAATGTGTTTTATCATAACACACATACAGGGTTTTCCAGAAAGCTTGACTATTAACACCTAATGATTGTAGGATCAAGTATTTCACCCTAGTAGGTAGCTTCCCAAGCTGTCGTACTCCTTCGCAAGTAGTATTATTCTCAAAATGCATTTTTCTTATGAAGTACTCTTAGACATACATTTTTCTCTTGTAATACTAGCCGCAATACACGTAGCTTTTGTAGTACTAGCAGCAATACACTGCTTATCTCGAGATAAAACAATAGCTGGATAGCACAATCATATAATTGGTCTTCCGTGTAATAAAGAACCTATTCTAATATTCCTTAAAGGTACTCAAACATATTCTTAGTAGTAAGCATAAAATAAAATAGGCCTACACTAAAACCAATGAACTACTTACACATAGTAGCACCATCTAGATCGAATCCAGGATAAAGTTTCTATAAACTAGAAACCATAGATTTTAAATCCATCACATACAACATTATACAACAAATGTGTAATATCATGTAGAAATAAATTCTTTTATCTTTTCTTTCACTCTTCAACATTTGTTGACTGCTTGAATCTTTTTCTATCTCGAAAATTTCTCTGTGATGTTCTTCAAGTCATGATCAATTTCTCAATAATCCTTATATTTATATTGCATCACCCAAACCACCTCTCCGAGAGGTTTAACTATTCTATAATAATCCAAAACATAACTCTTTTTGAGTATCAATAAGGCTTTGGTACTTTGACCATGTTTCTGCTCATGTGGATTCTCTCCAGAAGGTATCGCAATCTCTGGCTACCTGAGTCATGTACCATGACTAACTGATGGGTAATTTCTCTACTTATGTCTAGGAAGATACATCACTACTCCCTATTCAACTAGAGGATTTTTTTATGTACTATAACAATCTTGTACCGAACATAGGCTTAGTAAGAATGTTGGCAATGATTCTCATCAGTGGATATGTACCATGTCGCAAATATAACTTATTAGAAACCTCATAAAGCTTTACTTCTTTTCAACATACTCTATATAGAGAAGCATAAGTGATATTTCCTTGATCATTATACCAGTTAGATTCCATATATATTTGAAAATTTATTTCACTAACTAAGATATATATGAGTCCATATACACTTGTACCAAGTAGGTACCATAACACATGTGATGTACATGTCTATGTACACACTATAAATGATATAATAGATCCTGGGACCTATGACTGACCAATACATCACAACTGAATTGAGATCCTCCAATTATGAAATAATAATTATAAACTTTCATATTTATCTTTATATGTGTGGCCATGGATTTATAGTCCATCATCCTAAAACTCTTTAGGATCTGCGCTGCACATTTTCCTTAACTAAGGAAAATATTATCTAGTGACTTCCACACCTCTACTCATAAGAAGCATAAAAAGATTCTTGAATTTTTTCCTGAGCTTCCTTCTAAATTATGAGCATCATGCGGGTCTCCCTTTTACAGGAGGTACATCAACCAGTTACACTAGTTCTTCAGAAGCTAGAGAGACTAGTTACTCCCTCTCACAATGTGAATGTGATAATCATAATTTGAGTCCTCCATCATAGAGACTTATGCTCATATATATATCTTATTTGACACATGAATGTAAACAAAATAGAATATCTTCAGTACTCTCCACGTCTATCAAAATAGAATTAATCCATCTAGTATGCTTGCTTCCCAAGAGGCATAAGAACCTCCCAAACATATCTCTTTTAGGATAATCCATCGGAATGAATCCATAGTCATGTCATTGTTTCCTTGTAGGTAAGGGAATATTTAATTTTCTCTACAACAAAAATTATTCCAGTGTTTAGAACCATTTCATACTCATGAATTGTATTCACGTGAAATACTCTCAATATATTGATAATGATTTACATAGTTATGTACAGATATTGACCAACCAGTTTAACATAACCCATTATAATATTTATGCACTGATATGCAACCCTATACCAGTCATATATCAGTCCAAAAAAATAATTTTATGAAATAAATATACAGCTCCATATCCATGTCTTATTAAGGATGTTTTCATCCTTATATTAGTCCTATATGAGTATATATCAGTCCTAAATAATTATTATATCAGTCCTATATCATCTCTCAAAATATGGACTCATGAGATTGATACCTTGCCAATAAAGACAAAAACAACAATGTATATGCTAAACACAATTCCGACTCTAGGAATAGAGATCTATATGAAATGTCATGAAACATAAAAAAAAAATTAAATATGATTTATAATAGCATATAAAAATATAATTTATGCATATTTATTATTTATGTGGGATCCCTCTTGATCTCTAGTCCCCTGCGGAGATACGCGGAGTCCTTCTTTTCACTGCAACTTTAAGCACTACAAAAAGAAAAAAAAATGCATGAACTAGAAAGTGTGTCTCTTCAAGGGAATAAGGATCCCATGAAACCAAGAAAAAATTATCTTCTTCATTAAAGGAAATATTTCTTTAGATCATCCTCTTCCTTGTATGATTTATCCTTAGAGAGTTCACCTCCTTCTATGATAGTGGATGCATGAACTCTTATTTCCTTTTCCTTGCACTTAAATCCTCTATGAAGTGTCCTAGATTTTGACAATAAAAACATAGGAGATTTTATTTTTCAAAACTTTTGTGGATCTCTTTCTTATTTTCATGGAAAGACTTCTTGGGAGCAAAGGGTGTTCTCTGTTTCTTGGTTATTGTCATGAGGGAAAGATTCTCCTCTTTAGTTATCACCATCTCTTTTGGATGTGCCCTTATTATTGGATGCAATCATGCCAAATTATTTCAAAATTGGGATGCTCTTATATTCCATTTACCACAGTAAGAAAATTCTCCTCATCCGTCTTCACACTGATGCTTATTATTTCATCCTTCATTTGTGAAATATTTATGAAAAATGATGCTACAGTCTCATATTTCTCCATCTTCATGTTGCACAACTTGTTCTTCAAATCCCTCTTTTGAATAGGGGCCTTCTTTTCACAAATATTTGTGAGTGTGTCGAAACACTCTATTGGTGTCTTCAATGGTGCAATCACCGACATGAGATTGTCCTTCACGGAGTCATATATGATCCTCTTTTCCTTTGCTCCATTCTTCTTGTAATTTTTTCTTCCTGCATTTGTAGTGGGTTCTTTGATCATGGAGGTCACAAAATAATTGATACAATGCTCTTCAAGAATATTGATTACCCTTTCCTTCCATGTATTGAAGTTGGATGTTCCTTTGAGTCAATCTTTCGGTTAGATGGATATTGATTCCATTGATTTTATCTCTTGCTCAATGCTTCAAGATATAGAGAGGCTTAGAGTGTTTCCACCAAACTAAGCTCTTGCATGCCCTTTCTTTGATACCATGTTAGTGCTTAGGAAAAAATGGAGATAATTGAACTTTAAAACTTCAGTCTACAATAACAATGCATATAGATCTCATCAATCCTTCAAAGACATAAATCAAACCATAGAACACATAATATACTATGGGAAAACCCTCCACTGAATTGGAGGATAAGAAACCCAACAAACAAGAGCACAAGAGAGTAGAGATAAAATGGAACATTGTATTGGTATTGCCAAGTGAATAGAACTTTAATAACAAACCACATTCAGTCATGCAAAGGAGGTAGCAAATACTTGCATGCTTAAGTTACATTTTAACACTAAGAACATTGTTTCATATTCAACCATGTGCCCCCCACAAACTAGGTTCCAAGTTGGTAATTCATACTTAACTCCCACAATGAAGATATGCACCCTCCATTAATTCATTGAGTTTAAATGCCTCTAACTGAGTTGTTAACTAAATGAACTGAACTAAACTAAACTGAACGGAACTGAATGTAACTGAACATAGCTGAATGTAACTTAACATAACTAAATGTAACTAAACATAACTGAATGTAACTGAAAATAAATGAATGTAACGGATGCTTCTCAATCACTATCATCTTCAACAACCACTTGCATAAATTAAGGAGTTGATTCCTTAATTAATTGAACTTATTTATGTTGAAATATTGTAACTTCAAAGGATATTCTAAATAAATTTTACTGATGTACCCCAAGGGAGATGTATTATTACTCTGTGAAGATGTTACTATTGTATTTGGTCATCATAGAGTCATGAGGAAAATCCCCCATTGTAAGGTGGGTAAATAGTACCCTAATGAATATAATATAATATTGTTTTGAGTCTTCATAGGTGAAGTCGGCCTAGTCAGTTAAGTGGGGCCGACTTGTTAGGGTAAAATTCAAGTGACTTAAAGTGTATAAATAGAGGAGTTGTGTTCCTCGTTATAACACAAACTCACTCACTTGTGTAGAGAATACGAGAGAGAGAGAGAGAGAGAGAGAGAGAGAGAGAGAGAGAGAGAGAGAGAGACCATCAAGGAGGAGAATACTTCTTTTGGGGTTTTATCTTATACATCTTATACAGAGGAGTTTTTGCTGGGGTTTCTTCCCCTTAAGGGTTTCCCAAGATAAATATTATGTCTATCTTATGATTTTATCTCTTTCAGTGATTCTTCATATGATACTGTAGTGAATTTGGATTAAACACTAATGATATCTATCTAATCATATGAAATTTTAACATGTTATCAAAGTTATCCTGAATAGAACAAATTTCACAAGGTGAAACTCTCTCTCCTCTTCCTCAGGAAGAAATTATGGTTTCTAGAAAGTTTGGAATTTTGAAGATCTTCTTGCAAAGAAATTTGCACCTCCATAGAGCGCATGTATTGATCCTGGGATCGATGTTTTTGGGTGGTTGAATCTTCAAGAAATCCAAACCCTAGTTTGGCCCTGAACTAGAAAAATGCAAAAAATCAGAACTAATAATTTTGCAAAAATTGGAACCTTGCAAGTAATATTTGAAGGGTAAAGATTTGGGATCTCCATAAATCAAGTTGGCCAACCAAATTGCCTTAGTCAAGTGCATCTCTTGGTAAGGTCAACTTTTCATTTTCAAAAGTTTCAATTTTTAGTGAACTCTTGGATAGGTTGGCCCCAAACACTAAGCTCGAGGACAAATTGGAATGCATAGAAAGCTTACTAGCATGGAAGTATATGAGTGGTATCATTCTTAAAGAGAATGGTCTCAATATGTACATCATGGATGAAGTTGCATAACCAAAATAAGTTGAAGCTAACGAGAAGCGTGAGCAAGACATAATCAAGGCAATGAGGATTATTGTTGATTCTATCAAAGATCACTTGATCCCTTAAGTGTCATCTAAGAAGACACCAAAGAAAATGTATGATGCACTTTCCAGAATGTATGAGGGAAGGAACGTCAACAAAAATATGAATTTGAGAGATCAACTGAAGGACACCTTGCAAGAGAGTGTCCATCAAAGAAGAACAACAACAAAATACATCATGCTCATATAGTTGAATATCATGAAGAAGAAGAAAGACCTCGAAAGAGACTAACAAAAGAAGAAGATGTATTATTCTCTGCACTATCTTGGTATATAACACCTGGATAAGATACATGGCTTGTTTATAGTGGTGCTTCAAAGAACTTGACATGGAAGAAGAAAAATCTGTCAAGACTTCAAGAAAAGATCACTTCTCATAAAGTATCATTAGGAGATGACTATCAATATCCCATCAAAGGTATTGGTGAATAAAGCTACAAGCTTGACTCTAGAAATTCCATGAAGATGAAGGAAGTACTATATGTACCAGGTTTGAAAAAGAACCTACTTTCCATCTCAGCACTAGATAAGAAAAGATATAGAGTAGCTTTTATAAATGGACAAGTACTTATGTGGTCCAAACGAAAGACCCTTGAAGATGTTGTGGTCATTGGTGAAGAATAAGTAGGACTATACAAACTCAAAAGACATCCAGAGACAACTCTCTTCGATGAGACCACTATTTCAAGTGAACTATGGGATAGAAGGATTTCTCACATCAACTACAAAGCACTAACCTATGTGAGAAAGGTGGTAATAGGGTTACCAGATCTGAATATTTATGATGATGGAACTTGAAAAGGATGTGCAAGAGGAAAGACATCAAGAATCCATTTCCAAAAACTAAAACAAAGACTAAATTTACATTGGAATTAATTCATTCTGATGTATATGGTCCTATGCCTTCCACATGATTAAGTGGGTATGAATATTATGTCACATTTATTGACGACTATTCAAGAAAGACATGGATATATTTATTGAAGACCAAGAGTGAAGTGCCATGGAAATTCAAGGAATTCAAATCCTTGATAGAGAACCATTCAAAAAGAAGAATCAAGACACTGATATCAGATAATGGTGGATAATATAACTCAAAATAATTTGAAGCATTACACAAGGAGGCTTGAATCAAGAGGGAACTAACCACTCCATATAATCCTCAACAGAATGGTGTTGCAGAAAGAATGAATAGAACCATTATGGAAGCAGTGAAAACAATGATTCATGACCAAGACCTCCCCATGAACCTCTAGGATGAAGCAACAAGAACAATCATGTATGTGCAAAATAGATTATCTTGCAGTGCTCCGGAATTCAACACTACTGAATAAATGTATACAGGAAAGAAACCTAAAGTGATACATCTAAAGATATTTGGTTGTCCAGTGTATGCACATATTTTGAAAGAGAATAGAACCAAGCTAGATCCTTCTTGAAATAAGGGAATATTTGTTGGCTACTACGAAGTCTCTAAAGCCTTCAGAATATACTTTTCAGGATTCCATCTTATAGATATTAGTAGGGATGTCACATTTGATGAAGAGACATCTCTTAAGAAATCCAAAAGGTTTCAGCTTGAAGAAGTACATGAAAATAATGTACCTCCTAGAAGGGTAGAAGCTAAACCCTCTCCCAAAATAGTAGCATTTGAAGATCATGATATGCTAGAACATCAAGAACCCCCTATTATGGATATATATTGAAAGAGAAAAACAACATGGGTAAGAGAAATCATACAAGAAGAAGAAAAGTATGGAGCTCCAAAAGGCTCCAAAAGAACAAGAAAAAGATCAAATCCATTCTCCAATTATGTAGTTTTGATGTGTGACCTTCTATATCAAGAACCCACCAGCTACGAGGAAGCTATCCAGAAGAAAGAGTGGGTGGAAGCAATGACGGAAGAATACCAATCAATAATGAAGAATGATGTTTGGGATATAGCACCCAAACCAGAAAACAAGAGTGTGGTATCTTCAAAATGAATATACAAGATAAAACATGTTGCTGATGGAAGTATTGAAAAGTACAAGGAAATATTTGTGGCTATAGTATTCTCTCAAAAAGAGGGGATTGATTATGAAGAGACATTTTCTTGAGTAGAAAGGTACACTTCCATCAAAACCATCATGGCACTTGATTCCATTGTGAAGTGGGATCTACACCATATGGATGTAAAGACATCCTTCCTGAATGGTATTATTGAGGAAGAGGTTTACATTGAACAACCACAAAGATTTGAAGTCGAAGACAAATTGACTCATGTACGTAAGTTGAAAAATGATCTATATGGACTGAAGAAATATCCTAGAGCTTGTTATGGTATAATAGATAGCTTATTAACAAGGTTGATATTTACCAAAAGTAAAGTTCATCCTAACCTTTACATGAAGATTATGGATGAGGAACCTGTCATACTATTATTGTATGTGGATGATCTATTTCTGACTAAAAATGGGAAACATATCACAGAAAGAAAGAATAAGTTAGCCAAATAATTTGAGATGAAAGATATTGGATTGATGCATTATATCCTTAGGTGTGGCAGAGCCTAGAAGGAATATTTCTGAACCAGGGAAAGTATGTAGTAGAAATATTAAAAATATTTGATATGTTGGATTGTAAATCCATGGCCACACCCATGGACACCAACCTAAAGTTGTTATCTGATGAATCATCAGAGTTAGTGGATATGACTCAGTATAGATAGATTATTGGGTCATTGATGTATTTGATGAATACAAGGCCAGATATATGCTTTGTTGGGAACACCTTAAGTCAGTATCTAGTTAAAACTAAATGGGTTCACCTGATAGATGCAAAGCATGTGATGAGATACCTAAAAGGTATGATAGACTTTGGAATATACTGTGTTAGATATCATGACTACATATTGTATGGGTATATGGATTTAGATTATGAAAGAAGTTCCGAAGATAGATAGATCACCTTAGGTTGATGTTATCACCTGGGATCCACCATGATCTCATGGTTTAGTAAGAAACAGTCCATTGTTTCCCTCGACACAGCTGAAGAAGAGTACATAGAAACTTGCTCTGCTAGTTGTGAAGCGATATGGATTTTGAAACTGATGTCAAGTCTATTTGACATGGATTTTTCTACTATAGTGATTCTTTATGACAACCAGAGTTGTATAAAGATGATAGAGAATCCTATGTTCCATGATAAATCAAAGCACATAGAAATACGATACTTTTATATAAGGGATATCGTACAAAAGGGATCTATTAAGCTCCAATATGTGAGTAACGATGAGAAATTTGCTGATGTGCTGACCAAGCCTCTATAGTGAGTAAAGTTTGAATATTTCTGTGACAAGATTGGTGTAGTTAGAAAACACTTTCATCGCAAGGAGGAACAGTGATGATATTACAAAATTTCCTTTCAAGAAGGAATGATGAAGATATGGACTCTCTTCAAAAAGGAGGAACAAGTCCCAGATATGGACTCTCCTCAAAAAGGAAGAACAAGTGAAAAATATGAACCCTCCTTGGACAAAGTGGGGAGAAGGTTGATGATATGGATCCTCCCTAGAAAGAGGGAGTGATGATAAGACTGTCATTGATGATGGAATAACAGTGAAGCTCTAGTATGAAAGAGTACAAGTGCTCCTAAATATGCTGATAAGGTCTGACATTCACTTGTGGGAGATAGTATACTCTCTTGAGGATGGTCTTGTGGGAAATAAAACTATGTTCCGAAGAGTGGTCCTTGCTAGATAAAAATGGCCCTGCAGACATTACTCTCACATGGAAAGTGTACCCACATTCATTTGTGGATGTTGTAGAATAACACTCGCTTAGGAGTGGTCCTAGATTTGAAGCTGAGGATGCTCTATGATGAGTCCTTACAGATGACAGAGCTTGCATTTAGATGCGGTCGAGATCTGCCTTGCAGAAGTTACTCTCGCATGGAGAGTGTTGCTACATTTATATGTGGATATCGTAGTCTAGCATTCACTTGTGAATGGTCCTATATTTAATACTGAGGATTCCCAATGATGAGTCCTTATGAATGCCATAGTGTAACAATCGCATGGATTGGTCTAAGATTTTATGTGGAGGATGTACTACGATGAGTCCTTACAAACGAGAGGACCTGCATCTAGGTGCGGGTGAGATATGCAGTTGCATACGATACTCTTACATGGAGAGAATGGCTACATGTACATGTAGATGGCATAGTATAACACTTTCTTGGAGTAGTCCTAGCTCTAACTGGATGAGGATGGTCTATGATGAGTCCTTTTCGAAAATATGGTCCTTCATTCATTTGCGAATGAATCAGCTAGTCGTTACTATGGACCCTCCTTATAAAGAGGGAGTATGCTGATGGAGGTTTGAATCATCCTTGGACCTATGTCCTAAAGTGAGAGGGATTTCTCATCCTACAAAGATATCATGTGTATTTTAGGTATTATGGAATAAAAGGATTGAAAAGGTTGAAGTGTGGTTGTAAAGGATCAAGAAGATCGAAGTGTTGCTCCAAAGGATCAAGAAGATCGAACTGCTACTACAAAGGATCAAGAAGATTGAATTGTTGCTACAAAGGATAAAGAAGATCAAATTGTTGATGTAAAGGATCAAGAATATCAAAGTGATACTACAAATAATCAAGAAGATCGAAGTGCTACTGCAAAGGATCAAGAAGATCGAAGTGCTGCTACAAAGAATTGAGAAGATCAAAGTGTTGCTGTAAAGGATCAAGAAGATCAAAGTGTTGCTGCAAAGGATCAAGAAGATCAAAGTAGTGTTGTAAAGGATAGAGAATATCGAAGTGTTGCTATGAAGGATCAAAATATCGAAGTGTTGCTCCAAAAGGAGAAAGTGATCGTGTGCTACAGAATATGAAGACATTGAAGAGTAATTGTTCTAGTTACCGATTATTGTTGAAAAATTCTTATGACATATAGATATATTACCTTCATACTGTTGAAGGTGGTTTCTCTCATTACTCTTATAGTTGATGATGATGTTGTCAGTAGAATACCCTCCTCGTTAAGGGGGAGCGTTGAAATATTGGATATTCTAAATGTATTTTATTGATGTACCCCAAGGGAGATGTATTATTCCTCCTTCAGGATGTTACTATTGTATTTGTTCATCATAGATTCTATTGTAATCTCTCAGATCACATAAGGATGCCAATAATACACACTAAAACATATATAAATATAAAACAGAGACAAGAGATAAGAACAAATAGGTGAATAAACATATTATATTATATAGATGAGTCTATACAACGTAGAGAACTGAACTGAGTTCTCATCTGGCTCAATATCCTAATATATATGATTACAGAATGGTTGCAAAATAACTACATGTTGGTTCGGTGAACCGACATGACCTTAGGTGGCCGACCTAATCTCTTAGTTTAGTCGACCGACGGACTTAGTCGGCTGATCGAATAAGTCAGCTATCGTTCAAGTTGAATTATTGACTTGCTCCTTCTACATCTCCCCCACGAACAAAACGTTTCTTCATCCTGAAGAAATAGGGAGGTACAAAAGTTCCTAGTGGTCTCAATAGTTATTGTGGTGGGCTGTGAAGTTTGATAGTCGATATTTTCTGTACACAAACTTCTACAATGGATGGGGCTATGAAGTTTGATAGTCGGTCTTTCCTTCCTTGTTCGACATCGACATGTAGTATTTCTGCGATAATAGGTGTCTGTTGTCGGAAGTGTAGTGGAACTACTGCTTCTTGTCCATAGACTAGTCGAAAAGGAGTTTGGTTGGTCGAGCATTTATAGGTTGTTCTGTATGCCCATAAGACTGCAGGTATTTTCTCATCCCAGCCGTCCTTGTCAGCATTACATATTTTAGTTAATCCTATTGTTAATGTTTTATTGAATGCTTCACTTGCTCCATTCGACTGAGGAATCTATGGTGTACTCCGAAGGTGGTCGATTTGGAACTGGTCGGTCATGGTTTTGATAGTTTTGTTGATAAAGTGTATCCCCTAGTCAATAATCAGGGTTAGTAGACATCCAAATCTAGTGATGATATTCTCATAGATAAACTTAGCAGCTATCTCACTAGAACATGTATCGACCGGTTCAGCTTCTACCCATTTAGTGACATATTCCACTGCAGTAATGATATACCTTGCACCAATTCTTTTTGCTGGTATAGGAAATGGTCCTATGAAGTCTATGGCCCATATTTTGAATGTCAAACTTGGGTTTATTGATATCAACAGAATCTTTGTGCTAGGCAGAGGTTGACCAAGTCGTTGACATCTGTCACATCGATTGACAAAAATTTTGCAATCCCTATGTAGTGTCGGCCACCATAATCCTGACTGTTGGATTTTCTTTGCAGTTGTGTCCGCTTGAAAATCTCCTCTTGCAGGTCCATAGTGTGCTTCATGCAGAATGTGGTCTCATTCATGTTCTAGTACACACCTTATGAGGATGTCATCTAATCCCATTTTGTATAAAAATCCGTTGATGAGATTGTATGGTGCAGCCTTCATAGCTAAGATATGCTTTTTCTTGGTGCTCATACCTTCTGGTGCATGTCCATCTTCTAAGAACTGAGCTATTTCTTCTAGTTCTGCTAGGACTACTTCTATCCAAAATAAATGTGCATCAGGTAAGTCGTCGTCGACTCCTATTGGTTCTTCTCCTGTGTCGATTCGGGATAAATGGTCTGGACCAACATTTAACTTTCCTGGTCGGACAAGAACTTCAAAATCAAATTCTTGGAAAAGAAGTAGCCATCGACAAATCCTTCCATGATGTAGTGGTTTATTGACGAGATACTTTAGGGCCTGATGGTCGGTATAGAATATAAATGGATTAGCTAAGAGAAAATGTCGATATTTTTGTAGGGAAAAGACCATTCCTAGGGCTTCTCTTTATGTGGTCTAGTAGTTTCTTTCAGCATTGTTTAATTTTTGGCTGCTGTAAACTATAGGGTAATCCATTCCATCATCTCCTAGTTGAGTTAGGATTGATCCTATTGCGAGGCCTGATGAATCAATATGGACATGGAATTTGATCGACTAGTTTGGAAACTTTAGGATGGGGGCTTCGACTAGTTTTCTTTTTAATTTTTTGAATGATATCTGGAATTCCTCTGTCCAGTTAAACTCTTGATCTTCCATTAATAGTTATTCAAGAGGATAGGTCATATCTGAATAATATCTTATGAATTTTCTGTAATAGCCTGTGTGGCCAAGTAACACCCTGACTTGTTTGGGGTTTACTGGTGGTTTCGGGTCAAGGATAATTTTAATCTTTGCAAAGTCAACCTTAATACCATCTTTACAGACAATATGCCCTAATAATATCCCTATGGGGGTCACAAATATGCATTTCTTGATGTTTAGGGAGAGTTGAATCTGTCGACATCTCTCTAGCATAAGTCGGAGCCATTTGCAATGATCTTTTAGCATGGAGTATATTGTCCAGTCATCAAAGTATATTGCCATGGTCTTGTAAATGTATTCTTGAAATGTTTTAACAACAATTCGAGAGAACACTGTAGGTGCATTCTTTAATCCAAAAGGCATAACTTTGTAAGAAAATGAACCAAATTCACACACAAAGGTTTTTTTCTTCTGGTCTTCTTTAGCTATTGGCACTTGGTTATAGCCTGAGAATCCATCTGTAAATGAGTAGCATTCATGTCTTGCAACTTCATTCAAGATTTCATCTGCATAAGGGGTTTGGAATGGGTCTTTCAGGGTTACTTTGTTTATTTCCTTGAAGTCGACACAAATTCTTAGTCTGGTCACGTCATGTTTCTTAGGCTATACAACCATTGGACTTTCCCATTCTAACTAGTCGATAGGGTAGATGATGCCTGCTGCTAACATGTTATCAATTTCCTTTTTGACTATCTCCTTGTATTTGTGAGCTAGTTTATATGGAATTTTCTTTATAGGTTGAACATCAGGTTTAATATCAATTTTCATCTCTCCCATTTCATGGACTAAGCCTTTGAGGTCTTTGTAATCTCTAGCAAATACATCTTGGAATTCCCTTAGTAAGTGCACTATCTTTGTGGTCTGTTCTTCGCTCTAATAGTCACCAATCTTTGCCATTTTCGGTCGATCATCATTTGAGATGTCGAATTCTTTAGTTTTGACTTTAGCATCTAGCCATTCTAGTGCTTTCACTTCATTGATTGGTCGACTTCCTTCTTTGAACTGTGAAAATGTGGCAGGGAAGTCAGATGCACTCATTCTGTCAGTATCTTGTTTGTCAGTTGTTTCGACATTTAGGATGGTGCAAATAGGTTTTGTTGTTTCGACATGGTTGGATTTCCATCTAAATATTTTTCCTTCCGTGTTTTCATTTTCTAACTGTAATCTTGTCGACTGTGGATTTAGTTGTGTTTGTATTTTGTTGCATTTCCTTGTCTGTCGGTGATCTTGTAAAGGTTTATTTTCGGTTGGCTGAATAAATTATTTAATTTGTTTTGCTGTTTCGACTAAATTTTCATTTTGAGGTATATAGTTGAAATATTTAATAAAATTTTCCCTAAGTTCATGCCATAAGAAGGTTTCACCTCTAGCTTCTTCCATCTTATACCATTTGTTTGGTAAGTCAGCTAGGGTTGATGGGAACAAGTGTGGCCATGCTTGTTCATCCTTGTATCCAAGTCTTCTCCACTCCTTTTCATAGATTTTGATATGATCTTCTGGGTTCTGTCCTTGTGTGAATACAGGTATCTGAGCCTGTTGGGTTAACTTTTTTCCTCCAAACCTTTTGACAAAGTAAGTCGAAGCAGTTGTCCAGGTTTGTAGTCTTGTCTGATGGGTATCCCACCATCTAGCAGCTTGTCCCGTAAAAGTTTCAACTAGGCTTTGAAGACGACCATGTTCATCAATGTTTTTGGAAACTTGTTCAACATGCATGACTAGTGATTCCCTTTCCTTGTATCTTGGTAGTTGTGTAGTATGCAGGTTGGTCGGCTGTAAGGTAGGGTGTTCCCTAATTTTATTCTCAAATATTTTTGGGACAATGGAAGCACTGTTGGGTGGTATTTTTCTGCACTTTTTGTATAGTCCAGCACCCTCTTGCTTCTATTTCGTAGTTCTCGATCTCCCAGTCATATAATTCAGCGTCGGAATTATAACCAATTGAGTCTTGGTTTCCTAAGTGAAGTTCTCCATGGATATTTGGTTCTGTGTAGTCTACATTGTTTTGGATTTGGTAGAGTTGTCGGACATCGACTTCTTCATCAATAGGTTCAGTCCAAGGTTCCCCATGAGATGGATGAATGGGTACAATGAATTTTTCTCCATTTCCTTTTAATTTGATTCGTTCCTTGTCCAAGGATATGGATGCTTTCATCTTTCTACCCCAAGGTCTACCGACTAGCACTGGAAAGGAACTGGATCCTACCTTTGGGTTGATGATTTCAAAGTCGACCTTGGTTGATATTCCTTTTATAGTTGTGTCGATGTTTTTCTAGACTCCAATGGGTTCAATTAGGCCTTGGTCGGCTAGTTTCAGGTATATGCCTGACTCATTGAGTCGAGGTCGGACCATTTGTTCCCAAGTGTCACCAGTCATGATGTTTACTTATAAGCCAAAGTCGAGTACTACTTGTCAGACATGGTATCCCTCGATTTCAAAGTCAACAAGTGGTTTGGCATCACCTTTTCCTTTTTTATTTAAGCTACAGATGTTCTTTGTTTGTTTTTCAGAGTTGGTACCTTTTATTTCATACAGCAAATCGATGAACTGGGATACTGAGTTATTTGTTTGAACAAGCTGGATTAATTCATTTATTGTGTTATGTCAAGTGTCATGAACGTTTTCTTGTCGTGCAATTTCTTTGAATACATTAGTTTCTTCTTTGTATATTTTTTTTTCCTTTAGTGGGTCAGGATAGAAATTTTTTTCTTTTATTTTACTGATTCTGGGGTTATCAGCTCCTATTTTTGTTCCTTATCGAGTTACAATATGTAAATTTTTGGTGTTTATTACATCATGTTTTTGTACACAGGACAAGACATTAACATTTTTTTTCGTATTAATTTTTTCTAACATGGTAGGGAAATCCTCTAGTGAGTGATCCCCTACCCCACAGTGAGTACAAAATTTGAGATCAGTTCTGTCCTTATATGGATAGTCTGCATATCGATGTCCCTCTTTAAAACATGTTAAGCACTGGATGGGGCGACGCGGTCGGTTGTCGCGATTCCTAGGGAATCGACCTCTTCCTCCATAGCCTATGTGTCGATTGTCGTACCGACGCTCATATTGTCGACCATCGTATTTCTATCCATTCTGATCATTTGCTAGATTGTTTTGCTTGTTATGATGTTCCACTGCATTAGTTTGGTAGACCACCTGATAGTTCTGTCGGTTCTTGAGGTTCAACTGACAGTCGGCTGTGTTATGAATTTTGGTCTCGCAGATGGCACACCAGGAGGCCTTGCCGTTCTTCATGTTGAACGGGAAATCTTTCATTGAGTGATCTCTGTGCTCCTGGCAAATGTTGCAAAAGGACTTGGTCTGCACGAATCGAATGTCCTATTGGCTATACTCCTGTTGACAGTTATCTTTGGAATGGCCAGCCATCGAGCATTTGGTGCACCAGATCTCTTGATTCTTGAGGCTTAACTCTTTTAGAGACTTATGTACGTTCTCAAGCTATTCTTCCAATCTATGGTCCATGGGGTAAGTGGGTATGTCTTTGTCCATCTCCACTTGAAGAGCTTTTGTTAGCGCATGTTCGTAAGTTTTGAACATTTCCAAACTGATGTGTTGGCGCACTTTCTGAGATAGCCCTGCAAGAAACCACTTGATTAGTAACTGTTCATCTATAACATAATCTAGCTGGATCAGCAGGTCTTTCCAATGCTTATCATAGTCGCGGATAGATTCCCCTGGCTTTTGTGATGTAGTTTTTAGTTTTTTCACAGCCAGGTGATTTGCATCTGGAGTTTTGAAAAATCACAAAAATTGCACACCTTAATATTGTCTTTTGTTGCTCTATGTTGTCTTTCTAAAAAGGTCATGTACCATGTCAATTCCCTTTTCCTTAAGGCACCGACAAATTGTGCCATTTTTCTATCTTCGTTTATAACTTGGTTGGCCTCCCAAGTCGACTTGTAGACAAACCAATGTCATTTGGGGTCCTCGTCCCCCTCATATAGAGGAATGTGAGCCGATCCGTGACCCATGTCTGAATCACTGTCACTACTCTTAGGAGGTGGCAGTGGTGGGGTTATTGGTGTATTCATCTCTATGGAACTTTGGTCGATGGAACTTCCATTCCCATCGGTTTTCGATTCTTCGTCGACTTGCAGTCAGTTGATGTCGAATTCTGCTGTCGATGGTCCACTGCAACTATTTAGCCGTAGTTCTGAATGGTCTATGTCTTCTAAAGCTATGTTTGGTGGGGCGTGCTCCTTCGTGTGTTGGTAACAGCAAGTGGATACTTTGGTTGGAGGGTGCCTCTTGAAAGGTCACCCAATTCCCTTCCTCTGGTCAATGTATAATGAGGTGTCATCTAGTGTACATGTCATCTCCTAGTCGACTCCATATACTAAATTCATCGGCTCGTAGTCGAAGGTCCTCTTCGACAATAGTCTGTATTCGAGTACGCGGATTCAATGGAGAGAGGGTTGTTCCTTCATTGGGAGCTCTTAATTGGAGAGCTTCTGGCTACTCTATCCACAATTCTTCCTCTGTATGGGACGCTTCTTGTTCCATGCATTCTTCATGTTAGTTATGACCCGACTCTAGCGGATTCTCTTCCTGGTCGTTCTCCCTAGGATTCCTTCCTCTCTGCAGCTCTAAGGCTCTTTCTCGTCTTGCTTCCCTTCTCTGGTGTCTCTCTTCTCTCTCTATTTTCTGAATGTTCAACATACCTTCATATGATACTATTCTCTTGAGTTCCCTTTTAGTCAAATGCTCATTATTGGTTCCTGGTATATGGTTTTAGTTGACTAGGATCCACTATACTCTATCTCGACACATGACCAGCTACCCCCCCATAGCCTACCCGATGCTTTTTAGAAAGTTCGAATAATTCAGTCTATTTTCTTAGGAAGTATTCCCACTCCCTTTCTGCAATAAATTTTTCCCACTTCCTCTGCTTCTCCACCCAGTTAGTGTTTGATGGCAGTTTGTGAAGTGATGGATGAGGTTCGACAATATGTCCTACTCCTTTCTCGATCAAGAATTTGAATAGCAAGGTCGGTAAGGAAAAAAGAAATTGCTCGATGAGATCTGTATAAAATTTCTCACTGACTGTTTCCACCGAAGTTCTGTCTTTGACTGCTTTCTCCTCACAGAAATTATCGGTGATTTTCTCAAACCACTCCGACAAGTTTGTTCTACCTCCATGGATCAGTTTCTCTAGCAACTGTTGTTCTTTAATCCCGTCTGGCTTTCTCATCCAGGAATTTCTTCAAAAGTTGGGGCATTGATTTGAAAAAAATTTCATGTGTTTTTGTGAAAAATATTTCTTTTGCTTGTGTGATTGTTAATCTGTTCTTTCACGCGTAATTTTGCAAATATTTTACAACTTTACGTTCCCACCAGCCCTTAATCTCCAGCTCTGGTATCCTCTATTTCCATACATTTTAGTCATGTACTACCGGCAACGGAACCAATGTTGTAATCTCTCAAATCACATAAGGTTACCAATAATACACACTAAAACATATATAAATATAAAATAGAGACAAGAGATAAGAACAAATAGGTGAATAAACAGATTATATTATACAGATGAGTCCATACAACGCAGAGAACTGAACTAAGTTCTCATCTGGCTCAACAGCCTAATATATATGATTACAGAACGGTTACAAAATAACTACCTATCGATTCGATGAACCAACATGACCTTAGGTGGCCGACCTAATCTCTTTGTTTAGTCGGTTGATCGACTTAGTCGGTTGATCGACTAAGTCGGCTATCGTTCAAGTCGACTTATTGACTTGCTCCTTCTACATAGTCATTAGGTAAATCCTCCATTGTAATTCGGGTCAATTGTACCCTAATAAATATAATATAATATTGTTTTGAGTATTCCTAGGTGAAGTTGGCCCACTTAGTTAAATGGGGTTGACTTGTTAGGGTAAAAGTCAAGTGACTTAAAGTGTATAAATAGAGGACTTTTTTTCCTCATTATAACACATAATCACTCACATGTGTAGCGCATAGGAAAGAGAGTGAGAGAGAGACATACCCGCAAGGAGGAGAATACATGTTTTGGGTTTTTATCTTATACATCTTATAGAAAGGAATTTTTGTTGGGTTTTCTTCCCCTTAATGGTTTCCTAGGATACATACTATGTCTACCTTGTGATTTTGTTTCTTTCAGTGATTCTGCATTTTCTACTATTGTGAAATTGGATTAAACACTAATGACATCTATCTAAGCATATGAAATATTAACAATTTTATCACAACTAAGACTCAATTGATGTTTTATTAATTTGAGTTCACTTGGAGGCATACATGGGAAATTTGAATTCTCTCTCCATCTCTGTGCTCATTTTAATTTTCTCTGCATAGTCCATATTTTTTTTGATTAATTCCATATCATATCATACTCATAATATTTTTTTCGAACCTATGATCACATGTATTACCTGGGGTAATATAGTCACATGCTAAATCAAATCACTTTAAGGGTAGCTAATCCCTAAAGGAGACTCGTAGCACATGTTGACCATGAATAGAAATACATCACATAGTATATCCACTTTACACAATAAAGTACACCACCTCACAACATGAAGATATTTGTAGAACTTGATATTACTCACAAGTATATTGTCTTGATATTACACACAAGACCCAACTTATTACTCACAATATTTACAACATCACCACCTCAATCATATGAGGATATTTGTAGGACTTGATATTACTCATAAGTCTATTGTCTTGATATTACTCATAATACTGGAGACTGGATCCTAATGTTGTAATCTCAACATTTTCAAACATTCCCTATTTCCTTGTAAGTATATCGAATCTAGGTACCTTAAAAATTAAGCCTAGGAAAACTATTAATGCCGTTAATGGGTCTATTTTGTTTTTATATTTTAATGCCAAAAATTTCCAATGCGGTTTGATTACTAATAAGAAAAGTGATTTCATGTTTAGATATGGGCCTATAGACCCTTACTAATTATCTTCAAATTTCCTAGTGAATTATTGTTTGTTATGTCTTTCGAAATTCCAATAAGGGTGGGACCAAATGAATGAAAATTAAGAATGAGTTCACTAGTAAAAATTGAGAGATAAGTGACTAGGTGACCAAAACATTTGGTCGCCATGGTTTTTTCAAGGGATAAATGACCAAAATTGAGAAATTTTAAGTGAGCTAACTAAAAATGATGAAGATAATTAACCAATTTGGTCACGGGTTAGAATTAAACAAAAAATGACCAAGATAAATGACCAATTTGGTCATGGGATAAGATCTAAACTAAAAATGACCACATAACAATTGGTAATTTATTTGCTCATTTTTACTTTTGTCACTCCAACAATGGAAAATTACAATTTGAAAATAAAATTTGTATAATTTACTAAATTTTAACACCATAGATGGATTCAACGACCCCTTCTAGGATGTCTTTGAATCCATATTCAGTGTTAAAATTTAGTAAATTGTAACATTGTAGATGGATTCATATAATGTCCAGTTCAATTTTCTTATCATGTCCATATCTAATTATTTCACAATTATTGTTTCGGTCGACTAAGCTAAAGAGCTATCAAGAAGAGTAAATCCCCCCATCCAACTGCAGAAACCTAGTTCTAGATGTTACCCATAAAGGAGATATCTCGGGTGAGACTGCATCTGTGTCACATATGTTATCAACTGATCCCTTCTCTATCGGGATGATATCTTGGGCTTTGTTTTCGTGCAAAGAGGGACTGGACTTGGGTGGAAGGGAAAAATGCCAACAAGCAGCTTTTATATATTAACAACATAAAAGGAAAGAGAATTCCTAAAATATAGCATAAGCAAAATAGAGAGAAAAATAAAATATAGGAAGAGGATACTACCAATATTTCATTGCAGACTCTGCCTCTTCATTAATGGAATTGTTGATATTATTTTCTTTCAATTCGCACTCCAGGTCCTTGGCTCCTTGTGGGCGTTTAAATGGTAGTTAGTAGAGACAAATGACTTCATACATGTGGACCATGTTGCGTTCAACATCCTATTTAAACATGTTGACTGTTAGCTTAACATTTTCTCCAAAAATTTCCCTTTCATGCATGGCTCGTGAAAGTATAAATTTGAGCCTCCAATAATTCTTTATAACTGCATCAGGGCTGAGCCTAAACTTGAATTCTACAAAACGTTCCTCCTCCATGGCGTAGATAGTCATGCGGATATGGAGAGGGGACGTTTCTTCACAAAATAATGATTCCTAGTCAACGTTATTTGCCTCATTTCATTGTGAGGTCATGATGAAGGCTTCCAATTGAACCAACTTTGAGAACTAGCCAATGAATGAGACATACCCGAGTGAAAGAAATAAAAGAATGAGGCATTCATAGGAGGGGCTTATAGGCCTTGCTAATCAATAGAGGTTGCAAACCGAGCTAACCAGTGGGACTTTCTTTCAGGAAGTAGCGAGGGAATTATGAAGACAAAGAGCTTGGCGGTTGCATTGATATACATCCTCGCACACACACCATAATTGCTGGAGTACCATATCCATGTGAACTAGATATTGGTGGAGCATCTGTGATGAGCTCCCAAGTACTGAATCCATGTGAACTAGGGCATGGCGGAATGGCTCTTCATGTCACTTCCAGAACCAAGAACATAGTTCATACGTGAGACCACAACCTTTGCATGCGTATACACCATTTATGCATAGAAGGTTAGGGGGAGAGGGTTGTCACTTCTCCTAGCACATGCCTTTCTCTTGTCATGCCTTCCATCCTTTTCATAATGTTCACCCACATCTAGGGGGATTCATTTCCTTCTCTTAGTAATATGAAGTGTAATAATGTAATAATATAGTAATATATCACATATGTAATAATATAGTAATAATATAATTTCTTCCCACAATGTAATAATATAGTAATATATCACATATTTTTAATATATAATATTAATAAATAAAAAATTTGTAATATAAATATATTATACTAAAATTTTATGTTATATATAATATAATAATATTACCAAAATTTTTAAATAATCAAATTTCGAATGGAGTGAAAAACATTGTGGGAAGAAATTAGAAGGGTTATCTTTATTTTGACTTCTGAAAATAGAGGGAAAATATTGTGTAGAAGAAACATCAAAATATGAATGGATGATTGGGATGAGGGATTGAAGGGCACTCAAGGAAATATTCACGGCAGGTGGAAATGAACTTCTCTATGGCTTAAATGGGTTGTAATATGTACTAGATTTTCTTTATATTTCCAAATATGAACGGTGGTAATAAACGTCGTGAGTAGATGGTTTCCATGGTGATATTGGAGACAGTTTCACTGAATAAATGGTTGAATTCATAGGGAAAACACCACTTTTTTTAGTTGAATGTAGACTGGGTTCACAGGTCACACATTCATAGACGTTCATGTGCGGCGACAGGGGATTTGAGAACCCAAATACGAAGTTAATGGATTTGAATTTGAGGTTTTTTATGGAAGGGATGGTGGCCTTCATAATCGTTATATTCAAGGGTTCGAGGAAGCGAGGGATTTTGTATATTTGCATGAAGAGAAATCATGCATGTGGTTTGTGGTTTTCTTATGTTGTTATGAAGGTGGATAGTAGGTTTATGAGGTCGATTTCTTTTGAGGGCCTAGGATCCAGTGATGGGGATGTTGTTGAGAGGGTTTTATCATTGTCAAAGTGTTAGGGATTTGGATTTGGGTGCAATGGTTGATGCATATGGTTTGTGGTTTATTGATGCTGTTATCAAGGTGGATAGTCTGGTTATGAGGTCAGTTTTGTTTAAGGGCTCAGGATACAGTGATGGGGATGGGGATGGTGTTGAGATGGTTTTATCATTGTCCATATGGTTAGGGATTGGGAATTGGGTGTGATGGTTTATGGGGTAGTCAAAGGTATGAGTTTACAACAATGAAAGGTTTGTGGACACTATGGGAAGTGAAAGTAGAATAAAAAATAACAAGAGGAGGATGATGTCCCCTAGTGCGAGAAACAAGTTAATCTCTTGTTCATAAATCTGATTTTACACAAGGAAATTTCTTTATTTTCACATGTATGTTATATTAATTCTGAAAATTGATTCTCTACTCTATAGGTTTGTATCAGTCACATATTCTACAATTGAATGTGTAAATTATTTGTTTGCAGAATTGTTTCTACCATAAGAGCGACAGGGTTTGAAAATTAATTCAAGGAGTGCTACGAAAAAATCAAAATAAGAATAAATTAATAAGTTAAAGGGAGGTGAGTTGCATCTTTACTTTTGTTTACTCTTTTTTTTTGGGTTTAAAAATATTGCTTCACTAGTAAATTTGTGAGAGTTTTTCATTACCTAGTGAGGTAATGTTTATTTATCTTCTTCTTGCTCTCTTGACAAAAAACTTCTCCAAAATTCTCCAAGAGTAGATGTAGAAGAAAGATCTCTAGTTGCAACCTAAGATGAAAACATATAATACAAAGCTATGGTGGAGATCATCACCTAAGTAGGAGCATTCTTGGTAGTAATTTAAGTCACACAATTCAATTCACTGGAAGGTATAGCATATTCCTAGACATGAGGGAATTGGGAGGGTTTAAATGGTAGCTTATATTTTCAACAAAATCTTTGCCCCTCGGATAATAAAGACTCAACCTTTTCTATAAGAATATGGTTCAAGGTTAAACACCCTTTCTAATTCCACTCTATTCCTCAACTCCTGCACTTATTCTTTCTGCTCACTGACTACATCTTCCAACATCTTTTATGTAGATTTCTGAATTCTCAAAGAACCTCGACTAATAGTTGGTTTTTAAGTTAGAATTCCTGAAGGACCTGCATATCTTAAATCCAAGTTTAATCAAATTTTTAGAGTTTTTAGGAAGCCCAAACCTTTCAAAACTCTATCCCTCTATTTCAATAAGGTTATCATACCTCCTTGGCTTGGTAAGGTCACACTTAGGATAATCCATTTATGACAAGATGTAACTTCTTCAACCTGTGTGAGTTTCCCTCAAGTTGATTTTTAGGCAAAGGAAATACTAATGCCAATAATATAGGTGTAAAGTCATAGGTGTCTATCCATTAAAATGACGCCAATGAATAGTTTTGTCATTTTACTGCGTTGATTATATCATCGTAACCCCATTTTATATAAATTATAGCAGACATAATTCGTTACAGATTTAAAAATGTAGATCGATCTAGGGAAAGCCCTAAAATTAAACCATATTTTCTAGATCATAAGACCGCACCTTCTCATCAAGGTCCGCTAGGTTGTGGGTGAGAGTAATTAGAATTTACACACAGCCCTGAGCGAACAATAAACAATAAGAATAAAAAAATGTGGCCCATTATTTAAAATTTCCAGTTCTAGATTCAGTTCCATAGCACACATTTCTTCCAATTTGATAGCTTGTTGATTACCAGGAACCATAAGTAGTGGATCCACCAGCAGAGATAGTTTGAGATGCATATTCATATTAGCTAGTTCAATAACTTGCACTTCTTCTTGTGCACCTCCCTATCTACCTTTATATTTATAATTACTAAGTACCCACCTTACCTTACGACTTACCTCACTTATTTCCATGAACTTTATTCAGATTTATGGTGCTCCACATTTATGCAACATGTAATAATTACTGGAAACATATATTCCCAGCTTCTATTATGTCAATTTTATCAAACAAATTCATTCTATAGAGTTGGAATGAGAAATCATATTAAATTACCATTCATGATTTTAACAACCCTAATGGTAGGGAATATATCCACTTTAACAACCTATATCTCTACTAAGTAGAAGCTTGATTTCGTTGTAGTGTATTATGTTGTTTTCTGCTGTGAATTATGTTTTTTTTTAGGTTTTTGAAGCTACAACCTTCCTTGCCCTAAAAATAAAGGAACCTTAAAAACATAAATAACTTATTATTTTTAGACCCCCAACCTCCTTAATGGCACTTTGATGAGACTCCCCTTTCTATAACAAGAGCGGTGCTCCATCCCATAACAATGTCGATAGAGTGACCTATTGAAGTTGATTGGGGATATAACTTGGGCTGGTACAAAATGAACTTAAAATTAAATAGGCTTGGAGAGTGGTTATACATGTAAGGATGTGTAGGGACTTGGATAAATCCATTTGTAATATCCCTGAGGTGTGCATGCTTAATTTTTTTTTTTGTCTACAACATATTACCCGATGTGAAGGTATCTTCCATGTTTAGAATGGATGACTTTCGCATAGAGTGACCCATAATTATTGGAGTACTCCATATTCATTTTGAACATAGTAAATACTCTTATACACAAATCAATGTATATATCCTCTATGAAAAAATCTACAATATTTGCAGGCGATATAAACCCCACCACAATAGATATATCTTAAAATCAATTGATAAAAATCATGTTATGAAGGAACTCGCTACTGGCTTTGCACATAAATTAGGAAGGGACAATAATCAATAGGAAATCGAAAAAAAAAAATTTAGGAGATTCGGGCTCGTTGCATGATGAATACTTCAAGCACACGTTTGGGAAGAATATGCCTATGTTATGGATTGAAATCAAGTGGGTTCAAGACTGCGTATCCATGTGTGTTATAATTTGTCCTGAACATATATTAAGATAAAGTCAGTGTGAGGCGCAACAACCTAACTATCCATGCCTGGTTCAACTAACCAATACAAATATGTGAAGCAATCCAAGATAGGGGGTTGTTCAAGCAGACATGTTTTGTTAAATCCATTAAAAATTTATATATACTCTATGCCCTACATACTCATACCTATTCACTGCAAAAATAAAAAACATAATTATTCTTGGAAACAGGTGAGGGAGAGGATAACTTCTGATCAATCAGTTGTAATTCCAGTTGGGGAATTAGAAAGACAACATAAATTGTGATGTATGAAAATAGGAATTCCCATGACAATGCTTAGGAAAAATATCCTTCTTGCTCGTTCCTGATGCTTTCTTCTTAGCTTGAGTGCTTCTATATAAATTTCCTTCCTGTAATTAGTTGTTGTCTATGGTCTTCTATCAACTTTCGTCTATTGCTCACATTTGTCCTATTCAGTCAGTTAATCAGGTGAATAGATTTCAGTCTCTTTTTTTCTTGTGTACTTGTTATATGATTTATAAATGTGAGTTTTTATATGATTTGTAATGATTAAGTTTTTATATTGATAAAGAATAATGATTTAAAAAAAAAATTAGATTGTTCGAGTTAGATATAGTTTGTTAGTGTAGTGGTTATAAGAGTTATATGAGGCTTTGTTCCATTTCCTCTGGAAAGGATTATGGTTTCTTCTTGAAGAAAAATTGACTGGATTTGATCAAATGAACACATTGTTGGTCTATATCATCCTATTCAGAACAAATCTAAAAACGACAACTTCTTCATCGATTCAATGATTGATGCCACGTAGAAATGATGCTGTTGGAAAAAGTTAGAATAATTTATATGACAAACTAGTGGCCAATTAGTTTTTATAGGAAAGAACATTTTATATGTAGGAGTTATAGCCATATCACACTGTTGTTATTAGTTTATTGGAGGTGTCATCTCCTCGCAAGGATATATATATAATCATGAAAGTCAACAATCCAGTTTTCCAACCTATAGTGTTGAGTGAGATAGAGAGAAGTGTTAAGATTTCATATGATTAGCTATATATTATAATTATTTTAATCCAAATTCTCAATAGTAGCATATGCAGAATCATTGAAAGAAACATAATCACAATATAGACACAACATTTATCGTGGGAAACCCTCAAGGGGAAGAAAACCCATCAAAACTTCCTCTATATAGATGTATAAGATAAAACCCCAAAAACATGTATTCAAAGCACATGTCATCTATTTATACTCTTTTTTTCAACTAAATTTTAACCTAATCAAGTCGGGCCCACTAAACTGTCTAGACCGACTTCACCTAGGAAATCACAAAACAATATTTTATTATATTCATTATGGAACTATTGACCCGACTTACAATCGGGGCTTTTCCTCAAGACTCTATGATGACCAATTACAATAATAACATATTGATGGAGGAATAGAACATATCCCTTGGAGTACATCAGTAAAATAAATTTAGAATATCCTTTGAAGCTACAATATTTCAACACTCCCCCTTAATGAGAAGGGTATTCTAATGACAACAACATCATAAAATATAGGAGTAACGAGAGAGAGCATCTTCATTAGTATCAAGGTAATACATCTATACGTCATAGGAAGTTTTCAACAATCATCAGTAACTGGAATAGTTACTCTTCAATGTCTTCAGTATTGGAACATCATCCTCTACAACACTAAGTCTTCATCTTCTACAACACTTGATTCTTTTGCGGCAACACTTCGATCTTCCAAACCTTTGTAGACGCACTTCTATACTATCGATCCTTTGTAGAATAATTTCGATCTTATCGATTCTTTGTAGTAGCACTTTGATCTTCTTGATTCTTTACAATAGCACTTAGATCTTCTTGATCCTTTGTAGCAACACTTTGATCTTCTCAATCCTTTGCCGCAACACTTCAATATTCTCTATCCTTTGCCGTAGCACTTCAATATTCTCTATCCTTTGTTGCAACACTACTTGTAGTACACATGATATATTTGCAAGATTATCAATCCCTATCACTTTAGGACATAGGTCCAAGGATGATGCAATCCTCATCTGCATACTCCGCCTTAACGAGGACGGTCTATAGTATCGACTAGCTCGATTGTTTACAAATAAATGTTGGACCATATAGTCCATAAGAAGTCATCGTAGACCATCCTTAGCCTATTAGAGCTAGGACCACTCCAAGAGAGTGTTATACTACAACATCTACATGTGCATGAAGTGATAATCTCCATGCGAGAGTATCCTATGCAACTACATATCTCAACTGCACCTAAATGCAGGACCTGTCATCTGTAAGGACTCATCATAGAGCATCCTTTGCTTCAAATATAGGACCACTCCTAAGAGAGTGTTATTCTATAGCATATACAGATGAATGCGAGTACACTCTCCATGCAAGACCTAAATGTAGGACCTATCGTCTGTAATGACTCATCGTAGAGCATCCTCAGCTTCAAATATAGGACCACTCCTAAGAGAGCGTTATTCTACGAAATCTACAAATGAATGTAGGTATACTCTCCATGTGAGAGTATCGTATTGCAGGACCATCCTTAGCTGGTAGGATATAGGACAACTCTCAAGATCATAGTGTTATTATTTGCAAGACCATCCTCAAAAGAGGATACTATCATCCACAAGTGAATGTCGGACCTTATCAGCATCTGTGGGCACACTTGGCCTCTTTTTATACTGGAGCATCACTACCATCCCATTATCTATGATAGTATTATCATCACTCCCCCTTTCTAGGGAGGATCCATATCATCAACCTACTCTCCCTTTGTCCAAGGAGGGTTCATATCTTTGAATTATTCTTCCTTTTCGAGGAGATTCCATATCTTTGACTTGTTCCTCCTTTTTGAAGAGAGTCCATATCTTCATCATTCCTCCTTGTGAGGAAAGTCTATAGTATCATCACTATTAATCCTTGCGAGGAAATTCTTTTCATACTACACCAAGATTTTCACAGAAATATTCAAGGTTTACTCGAGATAGAGGCTTTGTCATCACATTAACAACTTTCTCATCAGTACTCACATAGTGGAGCTTTATAGATCCCTTTTGTACCATATCCCTTATATAAACGTATCATTTTTAGATGTGCTTTCATTTATCATGGAACACATGATTCTCTGTCATCTTTATACAACTCTGGTTGTAACATAGAATCATTGGGCTATCCAAATCCATGTCAAATAGACCTGCCATCAGTTTTCGAAGCCATATCACTTCACAACTAACGGATCAAGATTCTATGTACTTTGCTTCATCCATGCTGAGAACAACACTAGACTATTTCTTACTAAATTATAAGATCATGGTGGATCCCAGACAATAACATCCACCTGAGGTGCTCTTTCTGTCTGTGGCACTTCCTTCCCAATCTGAATCCGTATATCCATACAATATGTAGGCATGGTCTCTAACATGGTATAGTCCAAAGTATATCATACCTTTTAGGTACCTCATCACATTCTTTGCAGCTATCAGGTGAACCTATCTAGGTTTAACTAGATATTGACTTAAGGTGTTCACAACAAAGAATATATTTGGCCTTGTATTCATCAGATACATCAATGAACCAATAATCTGTTTCTGCTGAGTCATATCCACTAACTCTGATGATTCTTCATATAACAACTTCAGGTTGGTGTCCATGGGTGTGGCCGTGTCTTTACAATCCAACAAATGTTTTCAATATTTCTACTGCATACTTTCCCTGGTTCAGAAAGATTCCTTTTGGGCTCTGCCACGCTTCCAGCCTGAGAAAATAATGCATCAATTCAATATCTTTCATCTCAAATTCTTCAGCTAGCTTCTTCTTTCCTTATGTGATATATTTCTCATTTCCAGTCAGAACTAGATCGTCGACATACATTAATAGTATGACAGGTTCATAATCCATAATTTTCATGTAAAGGTCAGGAGCAACTTTACTTTTGGCAATTCCCAATATTGTTAAGAAGCTATATATTCTTCGATACAAAGCTCGAGGAGCTTGATTCGGTCCATACAAATCCTTTTTCAACTTACATACATGAGTCACTCTATCTTCAAAATCAAATCCTTGTGGATTTTTGATGTAAATCTCTTCCTCAATCACACCATTCAGGAAGGTTGTCTTTACATCCATCTGGTGTAGATCCCACTTCATCATGGAAGCAAGTTCCATGATGGTTCTGATGGAACTGTACCTTGGTACTGTAGAAAATGTTTCTTCTTAATTAATCCCCTCTTTCTAAGAGAATCCTCTAGCCACAAATCTTCCATCAGCTTCATGTTTTGTCTTGTAGATCCATTTCGAAGATACCACACTCTTGTTTTCTGGTTTGGGTACTATATCCCAAACATCATTCTGCATTATTTACTGGTATCCTTCTATCATTGCTTCCACCCACTCTTTCATCTATGTATATTCCTCGTAGATGGTGGGTTCGTGATCTACAAGATCACACATCAAAGCTACATAACTGGAGAATGGCTTTGATCTTTTGCTCGTTCTTGTGGAGCCTTCTGGAGCTCCGTACTTCTCTGCTTCTTTTATGATTTTTCTTACCCAAGAAGGTTTTCTCTTTTGAGATATATCTAGATTAGGGGGTTCCCAAGGTTTTGGCATATCATGATCTTCATATTCTACTATTTTAGGAGAGGGTTCAACTTCTACCTTTCTAGGAGGTACATCCTCTTCATGTACTTATTCAAGTTGACACTTTATGGATTTTTTAAGAGTTTTTTCTTTATCAAATGTTACATCCCTACTAATCTCTATATGATCGAATACTAAAATGTATATCCTGAAGTATTTGGAGACTTCACAATATCAAACAAATATTCCCTTCTTTCCAGAAGGATCCAACTTGGTTCTCTTCTCTTTCAGAATATGTACATATACTGGACAACCAAATATCTTGAGATGGCTCACTTAAGGTTTCTTTCCTGTATACATTTCTTCAAGAGTCTTGAATCCAAGAGAACCATGAGATAATCTATTCTTCACATATACAGTTGTTCTTGCTTCTTCAGCCCATAGCTGCATGGGAAGGTCTTGGTCGTGAATCATTGTTTTTATTGCTTCATAATGGTTCTATTCTTTCTTTCCACAACACTATTCTATTGGTGATTGTAGGGAGTGGTTAGTTCCCTATTGATTCCATATTCCTTGTAGAATGCTTCAAATTATTTTGAAGTATATTCTCACCATTATCTGATCTTAGTGTCTTGATTCTTCTCTCTGAATGGTTCTCTATCAAGGATTTGAATTCTTTGAATTTCCTGAACTCTTCACTCTTGGTATTCAAGAAGTATATCCATGTCTTTCTTGAATAGTCATCAATAAATGTGACATAATATTCATATCCACTTAAAGATGTCAAAGGAATAGGACCACATACATCATAATGAATTAATTCCAACATACCTTTGTCTTTTTTCACTTTTCGAAAAGGGATTCTTGATGTTCTTTCCTCTTGCACATCCTTTGCAAGTTCCTTCCTGATCAATATTCATATATGGAAACCTTGTTACCACGTTGATCACATAGGGTAGTGCTATGTAGTTGATGTGAGAAATCCTTTTATTGCATAGTTCACTTGAGCTAGTAGTCTCATAGACAACGATTGTCTCTAGATGTCCCTTGAGTTTGTACAGTCCTCCTTATTCTTCACCAATGACCACAACATCTTCAGGTGTATTTACTTTGGACCACATAAGTACTTGGCTGTATCTAAAAGAAAATATATATCCTTTCTTATCTATTTTTGACATGGAATGTGGGTTCCTTTTCAAACCTGGTACATATAGTACTTCCTTCATCTTCATGGAAGTTCTAGAGTCAAGCTTGTAGCTTAATTCACCAATACCTTTGATGGGATATTGATAGTCATCTCCTAATGATACTTTCTAAGGATATTTTATTTCTTCAAGTCTTGACAGAGTTTTCTTCTTCCCTGTCATGTGCTTTGAAACACCACTACCAATAATCCATGTATCTTCTCTGGGTGTTATAGACCTAGAGAGTGCAGAGAATAGTACATATTCTTCTACATCTTCTCCATTTGTTAGTCTCTTTCAAGGTCTTTATTCTTCTTCTTCGTCCTCATCTTCAGCTAGATGAGCATGATGTCTTTTTTTCTTGTTCTTCTTTGATGGACACTCTATGGAAAGGTGTCCTATCTTATGACATTTATAGCATTGATATTTTGAGTAGTTTTTCTTTTGATTGTTTTCTCTTTTCTTTTGAAACTTCTTTGTAGGTCTTTTCTCCTTATGACTATCCTTCTTGAATTTTGATTGTTTTCTTCTCTTAGTATGGATGGATAGAACTTGATCATCTTATATAAGTAGAGCTTCTCTGTTAGATACTCTAACTTCTTCTTAGATGCAATCTTCCCATACAATGTCAAACTTCATACTTTCTTTTTTGGCACACATAGTCTGTATGAATGAATCCCAAACTATAGTGAGACCATTAATATCAGCCATAACTAGTTCATCTTCATAAAGGGTGTCTCCAATGGCACTTAGTTTTTCACTGAAATAGGAGACCCTTGTGAAGTAATATTGAATTGATTCTCCTTTACTCATCTTGGTACCCTTTAGTTGAGCTCTCAAATTAATATTCCTATTGATGTTATTTCCCTCATACATTCTGAAAAGTGCATAATACATTTTCATTGGTGCCTTCTTAGATGACACTTGAGGGATCAACTGATCTTTGATAGAATAAAAGATGATCCTCATTGCCTTGATTAGGTCTTTATGATGCTTCTCCTTAGCTTCATCTTCTTTCAGTTCTGCAATTTCATCCTTGATGTACTTATCAAGATCATTCTCTCTAAGAATGAGACCAATCCAATCCTATATTTCCATGCTAGGAATTTTTCTACGTATTCCAGTTTGTCCTCAAGATTAGTTCTTAGGGTCATCCTATCCAGGATGTCACTAAAAATTGAAATTCCTCAAAATGAAAAGTTGACCTTACCAAGAGATGTGCTTGACTGAGGTTATTTGGTTGGTCCACTTGGGTTTTGGAGATCCCAAATATTAACCCTTCAAATATTGCTTGTGAGACTACAGTTTCTACAGAATTTATGGTTCTGGTTTTCTACAGTTTTATGGTTAAGGGCCAAAATATGGGTTGTATTTCCCTGAGATTTGACCACCCAAAAAGTTTGATCCAGGGCTCAATAGATACACTCTAGGGAGGCACAACATTCTATCCAATAATATATTAAAAATTCCAATATTTGTAGAAACCCTAATTTCTTCCAAAGGGAGAGGAGAGAGAGTTTCACCTTGTAAAAGATGTTCTATTCATGCTAGCTATGATACCATGTTAATATTTCATATTCTTAGCTAGATATAATCAGTGTTTGATCCAAATTCACAATAGTAGCATATGCAGAATCACTGAAAGAAACAAAATCACAATTTATACACAGTATTTATCCTAGGAAACCCAACAAAACTTCCTCTATATAGATGTATAAGATAAAACCCCAAAAACAAGTATTCGCCTCCTTGCTGGTATGTCTCTCTCTCTCTCTCCTATGCACTACACAAGTGAGTGAGTTTGTGTTCAAATGAGAAGCATGTATCCTCTATTTATACTCATTTTGTCAATAAAATTTTAACCTAATCAAGTAAACCCCACTAAACTCTCTTGGCCTACTTCACCTAGGAAATCACAAAAAAAATATTTTATTACATTCATTAGGGTACTATTGAACCGACTTACAATGGAGGCTTTACCTCATGACTCTATGATGACCAATTACAATAATAACATCTCGACGGAGGAATAGAACATGTCCCTTTGGGTACATCACTAAAATACATTTAGAATATCCTTTGAAGTTTCAATGTTTCAACAACAAGGACATATTTTGAAGCATCAAGATATGTTTGTTATGTTAGTCCATCTATGCCTAAGTGTTGATATGATCATTTTGAAAGAAGTAGCATGGAGTGTCATTTTCTAATGTTGAAGGGTAGATCCCTTGAGCTATGAGAACCATAGTTTGTATATGATTCAAGGCACCATGAGACAATAAGAGGGTGGGCCGAGAACTAGGGAGGGGTTCTGTTGTGGAAGTGGGTTCTCCTTTAAATCATGAACTTATTGGTTCATGTGATCATTCTAGACTTTGACTTATGTCCTTAGCAAAATGAATTTGGATATTTCACATAGAAATAATACCATTATCACGTCTATCATGTATGTGTTCAAATTTCATGTCTATTTGAATATGCCAAACTAGAAAATGATCTTCTTAGATATGGGCCAAAATGGATGGAGAAATATATATAGTATCATCTTTCATTGTAAACCTTGAAGCACCCGGTAACACTCTCTCACTAAACATAGCCTTGTTAGTTCCATTTATATGAGAATCCCAGTTATTAACAATAATCAAAGAGTTATCCTTATGTTGTGAGTCTAATAATGTATTGTGTAACTCAAAATCATTAGTATATGAACTATCGAGAGGTTAGATCCAAGAGTCTTCATCACCATGTAGCAATAGTTCTTCATCTATTATCGGCATCCTACATCAAGGGTTAGGGAGCGTGAAATATTGCATAAGAGATATGCCATTGTAATACATTTGGTGGACTATTAAATAAAAAGAGAGTTTCAACATTGTATTTAATAAATTCATTGAATGAAACTTGGTATTATTGATGTGTCTTCCTTTATGAGTCATTAAATCATTTCTACGACGTTCATGATGGCTTCTTGGGTTTAGTGTGGGAGAATACTTGGAAATTGAACAACCCAACAATCTTGTTGAACCTCTTGCATGTGTGATATGTGTTCAATTGGAAGGCTTGACTCAAGCATATTCATTTCTCCATTGTGGCATTTATCTTATGATGGATACCCTACCTATTACATTTTCTAATTGAGAGATTTATTAGGAAAACCAATTATTTATAGATGGGGAAAACAACAATTTAAAAACTTTGACTCTTTCTTTGACTTTGAATCATACAAAGTCCCAACTAAAAAAGGTTATGGGAATTTGATAAGGAAAAATTGACACATATAGATTGTCATAAGAAGAATATGGACCAAGTCCCAAGGTTTAGTTCAATTGGTAAGACGTGTGCACATTCTCTCGGTTCGGGGGGAGGTTACGGGTTCGAGCCTTGAGTCCGGTTTACCACTTCTAAGGGGTTGCAGGTGCGGGTGGGATCTTGTTGGATCCCAGAGGACAAGTGGAAAAAAGGTTTGCTTGGGGTCTGGGCTATAGAACCAACAATGAAGCAGAGTGGTTAGCCCTTCTTTAGGGTCTTCAACTCATTCGAGACAAAAAGCTCCAGAAGGTTTTCATATTTGGCGACTCCAGGCATGTCATCTATAAGATGATCAATGGATATCCCACTGGAGAGATAAAATGTCGCCGATTGTATAAAAAATCTAAGCTTCTCATGTCCCAATCTTTCGAGGTTTTTCACATTCTTCGACTTAACAACAAAGAAGCGGATAACATGGCTAATGTTGGTGCCAGTATTCCCCTTGGCCACTTTATCCTTGATGGAAATCCTTCATAAATCAAGTTCATTCCATGATTAGACGCCACAAATCTCATTCCCGCATTCTCTTCATGCTATGTGTTAATATGAAGAATTTTCCCCTTAATAAAATGTATGGTTCCCTCCTAGGTTTTATTCTCTCTCCCCTCCTTTCTTTCTTCCCCCTCATCCCTCTCCTTCCCTTCTCCTGTGCCCCCTCCTCTTCTCCTTTCGCTTCCCCCCTCTCCCACTGCCTTCCATCCCTCATTAGCCTCCCCCCAGCTGGCCCTCTCCTTCCCTTTCCTTTTGGCGGCTCCTTGCTTTTAATTTCGTGTCCTGTATGCCCTCCTCCAATTTCTGCGTGGACTATCCTTCCCTCCTTGGCTGCTGCTGAATTAAAGACTGGCAGGCTCTCAATTTATTGCCTCTCCTCGCACGATCATTGCCTCTTCATTCCCTCCTCTATGTCGCTTCTCTGCAAAGACTCGTTCCATCACTCTTCTCCGGAATTTGAATATGGTTCTCCAGACTCTGTGAGATTTCTTCTGAATGTAGTAGCTGGAATTGGGGGAGGGAGACTGTTGGGAATTCCATGGCATGATCTCCCTCTCATCTGCTCCTTTGTAAAGGAGCACCTTGCTCTGTCTGCCTTCTCCCTCTGTCATTGTAGTTATCCTTCAGCGTCCTGGGTTTCTGTTGGCACAACTCTTTCTTGTGAAGACAGTCTGGTTCGGGTTTTGGGCTGTATATGCACTGGCTGGAAAAGAGGAGCAGTGGGAACGTTGTCATGCACAGGCATACTTGGGATTTCTTCTTTGCAACAGGAAATTGCAGTTCTCAGGTGTGTTATAAGTGAACTATGGGTGGACTATTTTGTTTTTCCGTTGAATAGCCAGTTCTCCTGTATCGTAATTGCGGCCGATTCTGGAGGTATGGCTCACGCTGGTGACAATGCTGGGTTGATGGACATTAAAAAGAATTTATGCAGGCTATATGAGATGACAGCAATTGGGGTTATGGATAATAAAGAAATGGCCAAGGAAATCAAAAGCATGAATGAAACTGTGAGATACACATCGCTCCAGGTTAGCAACCATGATGCCTGTATTGACAATAATGAGAGCAACCTGCACGAGCTACTGGGCAAGGTGGATAGAATTCAGGAAGACCTCGAGAAGCTCATCTCCTTGAACCAGGGCAACAGGGTTAACGGAGTAGATGAAGAAGCTGATCATCCCATGGAAGAAGAATCGGTTGTGCAGCCCAGGGCTATCAAAGGCAACCCTTAACTTATGTCTTTTGACTTTTCTGTTTCAATTTTGTATATTTCTATGTAGCCAGCTCATGACGGTTTATACAACCCGATTCAATAGCAATTTTGGAACAATCATATGCACTGTCTCATGGGAAATTATCAGGACAAGCCAAATGTGCAGCAATTTTGATCTGTCGGCTCTATATTTTCTTCTTTCTATGTAATGAATGGTTGTGCACAGCCTGTTAATATATTCTCCCTTTCTGTTTCTATTAAAAAAGAAGAAGCAGATGGACCATAGTAGACTATACATCCACTACAATCATCTATAGACTAGTGGGGTGCACAATTGGTTACCCAATTAGTCTAGTAGATTGTGTGGCACAATAAGGACGCTTACATCAAAGTAGATTTGAAGGTGTTTAATTTTTTTTTCATATTGTTGATAAAATATTTAAGGTTTTGAATAAAATTATTTTCTATAGATTTGGATAACGCATAAGTTCGTTGTGTGCACCTAGCTGGTTTTGGGTGTAAATTGGGAATGGTATTTAATGTCGGTTTGGTTATGAATATATCTATGCTTGCCAAGACTTGTTTGGGGAAACTTATGCATTGTATTTTTTCAAAATCACCCTTATAGAGGACTTTGTAAGTTAGGTTCCCATTATATATTTTTTATCTTCATATATTTTATCAGGTGTCCTAGTGCAGTTCTAAGCCATCTTGTATTTGTAGAAAGTGGTATGTTTCTAATTTTCATTCCTAGAAGAATCTAATGACTGGAGGAGGGTTTTGTCTTAGTTAGAAAGTTTGGATGTACTTTAATAGGCATCTTGGTGTAGCTCTAAGCCACCTTGTACTTTCAGATAGTGGTATGTGCGTCATTTTCATTCCTAGACAAATCTAGTGGTTGGTACTTCTGCAAGTATTGTAGAGATCACTTCAAGGGTACTAGCTCAATGGAAGAACACCTTCCTTATAGACATGATATTGGTGGTTCGATTCCTCCATACCCCATCTACAGAAATCAATGCCATATTTGCATATAAAATGACTAAAGCAGTGAACAAAAAATTACAGATACATGACCAACAAATGGGAGATAAGCGACCAAACAAATGACCAAAAATCGCATATAAATGACCAAATGACAGTTTTCGTGCCTAATTTTTGGTCTCTTATCACACGACAAAAAATGTGGCCACATTTAGTTTGGTCATTTATATCTTGTCTTATGGTTATTAATCTAGTCATATGTTTCACCATTAATTTGGTCATAGATTTGGTCATTAATTGTGAGAATTAATGACTAAATATATAACCAAATTAATGACCAATCATATGACCAAATATGCGACCAAATTAATGACTAGAAGAAAATCTATAAATGACTAAACTAAATATGACCACATTTTTTGTAGCGTGATAAGAAACCTAAAATTAGCCACTAGTGGTCGCCAAATAAAAAGTGGTCTTTTATATGTAGATTTGGGTAATTTTTTTGGTCACTTATCTCTCATTATGTACTAGTGTTTGCATGACCCTCTAAGGAAACTCATCCTCAGAAACATCTCAAAGATAGAAACAAGTCTTCCCATAATTCTCACTACACTTCCTTGATGCAAACTCAAAATCACTCATGAGAGGATGACCTTGAAATTTCATGGCCCACACAACCTACTAGAGTTTTATTTCAAATCACCCAACCATTTTTTTTCTTGTATTGAATTTGTAAGAGAGATTTTGAAACCATCCCACCAAAATTTGTTGATAAACTCTCAGGTAACCTCCTGTCACCCATTTGGACAAGCTAGTTTTGTATTTTTATTTGGTTGGTTAGTCTCATAAAAAAATGATAGCTAGTTCAAAGAGTTAAGATCCATGAAAATAATATTGTACTATATTGTTCTCATTTGAGTATTGTTTTTCTAAAATTTAGTTCATTCGCAAGGATATACCCCCTTAAAACATTCTCTTTGCATCCTTTCATTAATACAAAAATACACCAATAGTTAATCTACAAAAGTCCTACATTTCCAAAACTAATCAACAAACACCCCATTATATGTATGTTTGTTAAATAGATTAGTGTGTACATATAATAGAGTGTTAATTTGAAATGAATTATGGAAATATTTAGCAATACGAATTTAGTGAAAGGAATATCAAACCACTATCTCTAGCGATATAGGTCAAGAAAAAAGAAACATCGTCCACATGTTGTATCATATCAAGTTAAGTAAACATCGGTACATATTCTTATAATTCTAAAATATAGTTATCCCCACTTCATATGAATGTGGTGAGATATTCATAATGTACAAGGAGGAAATGAGAATACTAAATTAATCATCATAACCATGAGAAAAATATTTCTAGGACATTATTACAATTTGAATGTTAGGACATCCCGAATCCATAATGTAGCAACTCAATAAATAATCATCTCTTGTTCTAAAGTAATGTAGTGATTATTGGAATGCTAGCCACCATTACTCTGTGCAGCTGCTTATCGCTCATGACCAGTGATGAGGATGTAGTTCATTTTCTACAGTAATTTCACCTGAACATAACCATATTAACTTGTAAGGTATAAAACATGGATTAATATGGCTTGAGCTATGACCACTTCCATGGCGGCCATTTCCCTGAACCTCCTCTTTTTCGACTGGGTTGGGTCTGTTGTTTTATAGGTTTCCCTTGTTTTTAGTTTGGCGGGTCACCTAATTTTCTGTCACATCTTTCTTGCCTTACCTGTGGCTTTTCATAGTCAGTCCTAGGTATTCTCTGTTTTCTTTAGTTCACAATTGGCAGCTATCCTGAATTCCCTCCCCCTACCAAGGGGACTAGTACCAACCAGGTGAAAAAGTGGGAAGGACATTGTTTTTACTGTCACCACTGTTGTGGGGTTTCTGTCATCTTTTTTGTTTATCAACCCTACATGGGCTCTTATGTTGATTAGACCATGTTTCCTCCTTTTTTTCTCTCTTCATCTTTCTCAAGGTTGACTTTTACAGCTCCTCACTTCTCCCCTGACTCTAGGGTTTGGTCATCGCCCCGGGTTTTTTTGGGTGGTTTTTTCTTAGTACTCTGCGGTCGGGTTGTCGGGTTTTTTCTGTCTGTGATCTTCACCTTTTCACTGGCTGGTTTTCCTTTATTGGGGTTTATAATTTTGAAAGGACCAGAGGGTTTCGGTATTGGACCCTAGCTATGAATTTTGTTTTTGTTTTGTCTCCGGTGCACATCTTCTGGTTGTATTTGGGGGTTTCCGTCTACTCCCTCCTCGGTGGTTTGGTATTTTGTATTAGGGTGGGTGGCATTTTGGTGCACTGTTTGGGTTGAATTCGATAGCCACCTCATGGCTGACAGTGTGGCTGCATCATACTTCCATCATTGGAGACATGCTAAGAATATTAAAACCAATGAAGGGCGGTTCCACTACGTCCTTGGCCATGATGTTTTCATGGATCAATTTACCTCCCTATGCTCACGTGCTCTTGTGGGGAATTTAGAATACTGTAAGCTGGGTAAGAAAGCCTGGGTAGACTGGGCATGTGATTTCTGGAAGCCGCTTCTCACCTATATTCCCACCATAAGTCTTCTGTCAAATGGGTGGATTGTATTTGTTTTCCTTGAAGAGGTGCATGCAACCCTCATTCTAGATTAGATATGGCGTACCAGTGCAGGATCACTGGTTTTGGGGTGCTGGCATCCCCTCTTCGATCCCCTCCATGAATGGGTTACAAAGCACCACCTGTGGGTTTTTCTTCCCTCTCTCCCCTTTCCCCTCTAGAATTTGAATATAATTGAAGGTATAGCAAACACGATCGACATAAAGAAGGTTACTATTGTCAGGAGATCACTTACTATTTTGGGTTCTACTTTTGGTGTTTATTCTATCTCTGAGGAAGTTGCGGGGTTTTCACCATTTATGGTTTCCCCGAGGATAAACACTATGTTGATTGCCTCTTTTGTTTGATTGATGTGCTTGTTATTCTCTTAGTTAAAGATCCTAATATAATGCTAGCTTAATCATGAAATTCTAACATGGTATCACAGCTAACCTTAGAAGAAGACACTGTGTAGCTGTAGGAACTAGGGCTTCCTATTTTATGGACCTTCCTCCATATATTTTCAGCAAAATTAAGGTGGAATAACTCTCCTCCTTAGGGTGCATATTTATGTTGAAGCAGAATCCAATTCTGAGGTTTTTCAGTTTTGGACTCGACACTATTGCCGGAAATTAGGGATTTTCATAGAAGAGGAATTTTTCAGTGAGACCAAGCCTGGATTGATATCCTTCCCAAAATCTAAGTTAGGTATCAAATTCAAAGCATTTGGTTGGAGAGAACTCCAAAAAAGAAAAACCCTAATTTGCTACTGAACCAACACTGCAGCATTTCAGCTCCAAATCTAGATCCAACATCTTGACCTGATCAAGGAGCAGCTGGAAGCAGTAGATGAAGAAGTGGAAAATGCAGAGATTGTGATGACCACCTTGAATGGTCTCCCTAGATCATGGGAGTCTTTCATTCAAGGGATCTATGCTAGAAAGAAGTTAGTCAAGTTCAGTAGACTGTGGGAAGAATGCTCTCAAGAAGAAGCTAGGATAGCAGCTCGAGAAGAGAAGATGGGAAGTGAAGATCAAGCTCTCACAGTTCACTCCAAGAAAACCAGAAGGAGCCATCATCACTCCAAAGGTAAGATCTCACACTCTAGAAAAGATCTAACTACTATTAGATGTTACACATGTGATGAGAAAGGCCACATATCCAAATTCTTCCCTAACAGAAGAAACCTAAAGAAGAAGGGAAACAAGAGAAGACATCATGCTCATGCTGCACAGGATGATGAACCTTCTACAAAGAGAATCAGACAAGAAAGTGATGATTCTTCAAGTGAGGAAGAATATGTACTAATCTTTGCTCTCGCTAGAACTGTTTCACATGGAAGCAATAATTGGTTCATAGATAGTGGTGCTTCCAAGCACATGACAGGATTCAAAGAATCATTTGTGAAGCTATTTGAACATGAGTCACCTCACAAGGTGAAACTTGGGGATGACTACCAGTATCCAATAAAAGGTAGTGGTGAATCCTCCTATAAAATAGATTCTGGAAAGTCTTTAAAGATGAAGAATGTGTTATTTGTTCTAGGACTAAAGAAGAACCTCCTCTCCATATTTGCATTGGATGCAAAAGGAATGAGGGTTGCTTTTGTATATGGCCAAGTTCTTATGTGGCCAAAGGGAAAGACTTTTCACGATGCAATAGTGATTGGAGAACAAGAAGGAGGTCTATACAAGTTGAAGGGCCAACCAGATCAAGCTTTGGTTCATGACACAGTAGAACCAAATGAACTTTGGCATAGAAGGATTGCACATGTGCATTACAAAGCACTACCACTTGCAAGAAAAGCTGTTGAAGGTCTTCCAGAAATACAAGCAAAACATGAAGGGGTCTGCAAAGGATGTGCGAAAGGAAAGAACACAAAGAAGACATTTCTAGGTAGCGAGAGCAAAGCAAAAGGAATCTTGGAAATCATCCACTCTGATGTATGCAGACCAATGTCATCAAGCTCACTAAGCAGGTATGTGTACTATGTTTCTTTTATTGATGGATTTTCTATGAAGACATGGATTTACTTCATGAAGAATAAAGATGAAGTGTTTAGCAAGTTCAAGGAATTCAAAGCCTTGATTGAGAACCACACTGAAAATAAGATCAAGACTTTTCGATTAGACAAAGGTAGAGAATTCACTTCAAATGAGTTCAAAGAACTATGTAAAGACTCAGGGATTAAGAGGGAGTTGTCCACCCCTTATAATCCACAACAGAACGGAATTGCAGAAAGGAAGAATAGAACCACCATGGAAGCTGCAATAGCTATGCTTCATGACTAAGATATTCCTATGCATATTTGGGCAGAAGTAGCCAGAACAATAGTGTATGTACAGAACTGTACTCCACATAGAGTACTCGAGAACAAGATTCCTGAAGAACTCTTATCCAGTAAGAAACCAGAAGTCAGCCATCTCAGAATATTTGGCTGTCCTATGTACATACACATTCCAAAAGAGCAGAGAACAAAATTAGATCCTTCAGGAAAGAAGGGTATATTTGTGGGATACTCTGAAAGCTCGAAGGCTTACAGAATATACTTCCCAGGGTTCAAGAAGATTCACATCAGCAGGGATGTAACATTTGAGGAATATTCAGCCTACATCAAATCCATAAAGAAACCTGCTGAAGAACCTGAAGAAGAAGAAGCTCCTAGAATTCATGATACAATCATGAACGAGGAAACTCAAGAAGAAGATCAAGAATTTGAAGAACCACAAAGACCTGTAGATCCACCACAAGAGAAGAATCCTCACAAGAGGAAACCTGCTTGGGTATGAGAGATTATCCAAGGTGCAGAAAGATATGGGGTTCCAGAAGAGAATCTTAGAGAAAAAAAGAGGACCAGATCCTATTCCAGTTATGTAGCTTTACTATGTGATTTTATTGATAAAGAACCTTCGAAATATGAATAAGCGGCAGAATGAAAAGAATGGAAGGATGCGATGATCGAAGAGTATCAATCGACCATGAAGAATGATGTTTGGGATGTTGTCCTAAGACCAAAAGGGAAGTTAGTTTTAACTTCCAAATGGATCTACAAGATCAAGCATGCTGCAGATGGTAGAATAGAGAAATATAAAGCAATATTTGTTGCTCGTGGTTTCTCACAAAAAGAAGGAATAGACTATGAATAAACCTTTGCACCTATAGCCAGATACACTTCCATCAGATTGGTACTTGCTGTGGCTGCAGTGGTGAAATGGAAGATACACCAAATGGATGTCAAGACTGCCTTCTTTAATGGTGTAGTAGAAGAGGAGGTGTATGTGGAGCAGACACTCAGTTTTGAGACTCATGACAGGGAGTCTCATGTGCATAGATTGAAGAAAGCCATGTATGGTTTGAAATAGGCACCCAAGACATGGTACAGTAGAATTGACAGCCTTCTATTTAGTTTGGGCTTTACCAAGAGTAAAGCAAATTCCAACCTTTACTACAAGGTTGAATATCGCAACCCAGTGATGCTTGTACTATATGTAGATGATCTATTTGTGATAGGTATGGATGGGTTGATTGCTGATATGAAGAGAAAGCTTGCTGTTGAGTTCGAAATGAAGGACTTGGGTATGATGCATTATTTTCTAGGTATGGAGGTGTGTTAGACTACAGAAGGAATCTTCCTTGGACAAGGGAAGTATGTAGTAGAGATCCTAAAGAGATTTGGGATGATGTACTACAAGGCATTAACCACACCTATGGCATCAAACCTGAAGCTATTGAGTGATGCTTCATCAGAGACAGTTGATGCCACGATGTATCATCAGATGATTGGGTCCTTGATGTACCTAATGAACATGAGACCAGATATTTGATTTGCTGTGAACACCTTGAGCCAATACTTGACAGATCCGAGACATGTTCACTTGACTACTACAAACCATATTATGAGGTACCTGAAAGGTACGGTTGATTATGGGCTCCATTATAAGACTGATCAAAGGATTAACCTGGAGGGTTATGTTGATTCATATTGGGTAGGTAGTGCCATCGATAGGAAGAGCACTTCAGGGTGTTGCTTCAGTATGGGATCAGGAGTGATCTTGTGGTTTAGCAGGAAGCAATCTTGTGTGGCACTGAGTACAGCTGAAGCAGAGTATGTTGTAGCCTGTTCAGCTACTTGTGAGGTAGTATGGCCGAGGAAGCTACTGTCTAATTTATTTGATCTCCAGTTAGATGCTACTTGTATATACTATGACAAACAGAGTTGTGTAAAGTTGTCAGAGAATCCAGTATTCCATGACAAGTCGAAGCATATCAAGATCAAGTATCACCATATCAAGGATATGGTGCAGAGAGGAGTAGTGAAACTCCAGTATGTTGTGACGGATGAACAGATAGTTGATGTATTGACTAAGCCATTTGCTAGGGTGAAGTTTGAGTACTTCAGGGAGAATCTTGGTGTTCTCCAGATCGAGATTCCTCCCAAGAGGAAGTGATGTGTCCGTGCTATGCCATTCTGACATGGTGAGAGGATTGGTTCCTTCCATGGTCAGATATAAGTGTTGTGCCCTTCTGAAATAGTGAGAGGATTGGTTCCTTCCATGGTTGGATGTAAGAGCTGTGACATGGTGAGAGGATTGGTTCCTTCCATTGTTAGGTGTATGTGATGATCCCACATCCAGCATGAAAAAGAGTCGTCTCTGTGAAGACTCATCTAGTATGAAAAAGGACTATCTCTGAGTATGTCCCACATCTGGTATGAAAAAGGGCCAGCTCTGTGATGCCACATCTAGTATGAAAAAGGACTAGCTCTGTGAATACTCATCTAGTATGAAAAAGGACTAGATCTGAGTAGGTCCCACATCTAGTATGAGAAAGGACCATCTCTGTGATGCCACATCTAGTATGAAAAAGGACTAGCTCTGTGAAGAGTCATCTAGTATGAAAAAGGACCAGCTCTATGATGCTGCATCTAGTATGAAAAAGGACTAGCTATGTGAAGACTCATCTAGTATGAAAAAGGACTAGATCTGAGTAGGTCCCATATCTGGTATGAAAAAGGACCAACTCTGTGATGCCACATCTAGTATGAAAAAGGACTAGCTCTGTGATGCCACATCTAGTATGAAAAAGGAATAGCTCTATGATGATACATCCATTATGAAAAATGGCTGGCTCTGTATATATTTCTATGATGAGAAGAATCAAGAGATAGCACCTGTGATGATGACCTAGTGATGATGATCCAGATCCAATGATGATGATCTAGCAGTGATGATCCAGATCCAGTGATGATTTCCAGTGATGATCCATATCCAGTGATGATCTAGATCCAGTGATGATGTCTAGTGATGATCCAGATCCAGTGATGATATAGATCTAGTGATGATCCAGATCGAGTGATGATCCAGATCGAGTGATGATCCATATCCATTGACTTGAAGATGAATATGACTTGAAGATGAAGAAGAATTGAAGATGACAAGGACTTGATGATGATCCAAAAGATACAGAGAAGAAGAATTGTGCTGAAAATTGTGTCGAAAGAATACCTTCCTAGTTAAGAGGGAGTGTTGTTGTATATGTAACTTTAGAATGTATTTCACTTGTATTTCTTATATATTTAAACTCGATGTTTATTCTGGGATGTACTTCATTTATGTCATGCCCTGATGTTCCTATCGGGAAAGTCTATAATGTAAACAATTCATGTCAAGTCATTGTGGGTAAAACTCCTATTGTCTAAGGGTTGAAGTCCCCATAGTTCTGGGGCACTAGGGTTATTAGAATCTGCTAGTGTGTCGACCCTAGTAGGGTTTTAGTCATGTCAGGATTAGTATAAATAGAGACCTGGGCTCTCTATTTATTAGACAACTCATACACACTCAAGTGTAGCGCATAGTTGAGGAAGGAGAAGAGACTGGGTCTAGATAGAAAGAAGGTTACTGCTATCGGGATATCACTTACTATTTCGGGTTCTACTTTTGGTGTTGATTCTATCTCTGAGGAAGTTGCGGGGTTTTCACCATTTATGGTTTCCTTGAGGATAAACACTATGTTCATTGTCTCTTGTGTTTGATTGTTGTGCTTAGTATTCTCTCAGTTAAAGATCCTAATATAATGCTAGCTTAATCATGAAATTCTAACACTTCACCCTTTGGTGTTACACTCCTTGAACATGCACTTTCTCCTCAAGCCTCGCCTATCACCCTGAACCATCACCCTTCTCCTTCTATACCTCCTTTTTCTTCTTTGGTGGAGTTCCCCCGACTCCCAACTTCAACCACATCACACCCCCTACCCACCTCTCCACACAGCCCTACTTCCTCTCCCTCCTTCTCTGACCCCTCTCTACAAAAATATCTATCGATTTTCTCGACTACCACTCCCACTTCCCCTAACACCCATCATCTAAGCTCCATTCATTTTGAGAACATCACTGTTAGAAAAAAGAAAAAAGATAAAAGAGGACTGACTGGGGATCTATCTTCTGCCTCTCCTCCTTATATCCCCCTCTCGGTACGCATCAAAGATGCTGCTAGAGGGCACTCCTCTCGGGGACTTAGAGCATCACCTCCCCTCCCCATCGTTCCTTAATGTTGATCCTGCCAATAAATGTTAGGGGCCTAGGAAGTAAGGCCAAACAATGTAGCCTCTGTTCGCTTTTTCAATTGATCAGTCCTGATATGATTCTCCTACAGGAAATTATGTGCAGCTCCTACCCTACACTCCATGCTTTCTCAAAGCTCCTACCTAGCTGGGAATTTTGTGCCATTAGTGCATCGGGTCTCTTGGGTGGTTTATTTTCTGCATGGAACCCTCATCGGGTCAGATGTCATGCCTTTGCGACTGTTGCAGGTATCCTTGTTAAGGCTACCTTTAGAGGTATGCCTGAACCTGTTGACATTCTCAACTGTTACGGCCCTTATAGGCATAGGGAAATATTTTGGGAGAATGTTTGTAAGGGGGGCCTTCTCAATTCTCCTAACCTGATCTTAGGGGGTGATCTGAATCTTACCTTGAGAACATTTGAAACTTGGGGAAAAAAATCTGTTATTGATCCACTCTCTTCACATTTCAACCTCTTTTTTTACTCTCTAGGGCTTATGGACATAGCCTCTCCTAGTGCCGGGCCTACTCGGAGGAATGGTAAAGCGGGCTCTAAAGGGATCAACAAGAGGATTGATCACTTCCTCATTGCTTCTTCTTCGATCCCCTCTCTCTAGTTTCACCGGGTGTGGACACATCCATCTAACATCTCTGATCACTATCCTATTTGCCTTGAATGGAATAAGAAGATAGGGTCTTTCAATTTCCCCTTCAAATTTAATAGGTCTTAGCTAAATGATCCTGATTTCACCTCCTGGGTTACAAAGAGATGGTCTGAACTGTCCCCACTCCCTTCTAGCTCTAATTGTGATCACTTTACTCTTAAAATTCGCTCTCTTAAGAAGGAAGTAAAGGTTTGGATTAAGGAAAAGGGAGCTATCCTGGATACTGAGTCACTTACGTTAGATTTGGACATTTGCTCCATCCTCTCGGGCTCTGTTTGTGGTATTCTATCCCAAGATGAATAGTCTTCCCTGTCTAAGCTTCGATCCAAGAAAAAATACCTATTAAACCATATCCTTCTGACCTAGCAGCTCAAAATTCGTTCTAAGTGAGCACTCCATGGGGACTCTAACAAAAAGTTCTTTCATGCCTTGGCATCGGGTAGAATAAATAAGAATATTATTTGGTCACTTACGGATGAGTATGGCAACAGTGTCGAGGATGAGAATTCCCTTAAGGAGATGGATCTGAGTCATTTTCCCCACATCTTTAGGGATGATAAGCAAACTAGCTTGCTTGAACAGCTTAGGGTTGTCATGTTGTTCCCCAACATGGTCTCTCTTGAGGATGCCCCCAGTCTCACACAACCTATTACTCTATCTAAAGTTGAAGCCGCCTTACACTACTTTAAGAAAGATAAGAGTCTCGGTCCTGATGGCTAGCCTGTTGAATTTTATCTTCATTTTTTTGACTTACTGGGTAAAGAATTACTGTCTGCTGTCAATTCCACTAGGGTCTTGGGATGTGTCCCTCTCCCTAAATTCTACTTTCCTTGCTTTGATCCCTAAGAAGGAAAAGCCAACTACTTTTGCTGATTTCAGGCCAATTTCCTTGTGTAATATGCTTTACAAATTGATTTCAAAGGTCATTGTTGTAAGATTGAAGCCTCATCTGGACACCCACATTTCCAGAGAACATTATGGGTTTCTTAAAGATCGATAGATTGTCAAAGCTATTGGAATCCTACAGGAGACACTCCACACAATAAAGACCAAGAATTTGTGTGCTCTCATCCTAAAATTGGATTTAGTAAAGGCTTTTGATAGAGTTAATTGGTCCTTCATTCGCCTCATCCTAATTCAAATTGGGGTTCCTCTCCTTGGGGTTAACTGGATTATGGCATGTCTCACTTCAACAAATTTTGTTGTCCTTATCAATGGCACTCCCTCGAAGTTATTCAAAGCTTCACGTGGTACTAGACAGGGCTATCCCTTATCACTCTTGCTCTTCATTCTGATTATTGAAGGGCTCAGCCTCTTGATTGCAGATGCAAGGGCTCATGGACTCATTAAAGGTATCAAAATTTCTTCTTCATTTTCCTTAACACATCTCCTCCTTGTGGATGATGTTATCCTACTGGGTATTGGTTCTTTTTCTGAATGGATGGCATTTGAAGTCATTTTGAGTACTTTCTGCAAAGCTTCTGGGATGAGCATTAGTATGGATAAATCATGCTTTCTCTTCAACAATCTGGATGTGGACATTGGTACAAACATAGCTCCGATTTTTCCATACAAAATGGAACCAATCAGATCTGGTTTCAAATACCTTGGCTATCAACTCAAGCCTTTGGGGTATAAGATCACTGATTGGTATTGGATGATCCAGAAATTTGAGAATAGAATACTTCACTAGTCACACAAAATGCTCTCACTTGGAGGTCATCTGATCTTGGTTCAAGCTGTGCTGACAAGTATTCCCATCTATTGGTTAGGTATTTCCCCCATTCCTTTATCTATATTAAATAAACTCAGAAGTATATCCTTTGCATTTTTATGGGGATCCTCAGGCACTAAACATAGGTACCATCTGACCAATTGGCAGCACCTTTCATGGCCAAAAAAGAATGGGGGATGGGGTATCAATAATTTTCTTTGGTTCAGCATTCCATTAAGACTTCAAAACTTTTGGATGGTTCTTCAAAGTCATGGTTTATGGCATCAGGTTATTATAAATAAATATATGAAGAATCTCTCAATTATGGATTGGCTCTAAGGCAAGAACTTCACATCTCCTGGTGTCTCTGTTATTTGGAGGGGATTTCTGCAAACCCTTCCTTAGCTGGTTCGTGAACTAGCTTGGAAGGTAGGAAATGGGGAAAGCATCCTTCTTGGCATTGATCCTATAGTGGATGCATCAAATTCATGCTCTTTGCCTTCGGGGCTTCTTGTTTTTTTAGATGATCTAGAGATTAACACCCTTGCTCGAGCACGTAATACCCTTCCCAGGACACTCCATTACTGGTATACTACAGAGGATCTATGTATTGCTGGTTTGTGGAAAACAGCTTGGGATTCTTTTACGAATGAATTGGATCTAGGTGGTATTCATCTCTACTCAATATTCGACTCACTAATTTGGGAATACAATAAATAGAATGGCTCTGTCACTACAAACTTGGTTTATGATTCCATTGTACATCCATTGAGTCCCTCGATTGGCAGCAAACTTCTCGACCTCATTTGGAATGGCACGTTTCCCAGGAAGATTAGTTGTTTTATTTGGCTGGCATTAATGAACAAATTGCTCACCTGGGATAACCTCCAGAAAAGGGGCTGGATCGGGCCAAGTATATGCATTCTTTGTAATGCAAATGAAGATAATGCACAACATTTATTATTTTATTGCCCGATATGGAAGAATGTGCTCAATCTTTTGTGTGATCAGCACCATATTGCACCTCACATACAGTCCAATAATCTTTGTGATTTTCTAGAAAAATGGACTGTCAGTTACTTGGAGTATATCGTTTGCTGTTATCTTCCCTTCTTCACCATGTGGATCTTATGGAAAGCAATAAATCACTGTATCTTTGAAGGGAAAAAGTGTTTTGTCCTCAGTATTATTCAGCAGATTGGTTATCTCTCACAGATGTATTGTCCTCCAGATAAGAAGAAAAAAAAAACCAGAGTTTTGGGACCTGGGCCTAATCTTGTATATCCTTGTGGTTTTTTTGATGGAGCATCAACAAAAAATATTGGAGGAGTTGGTATCTACCTGTACTTGAATGAGACACATTCCTTCGAGTTAGCTATGGGGACGGGACTGTGCACCAATACTAAAGCAGAATTGGTCGGGCTTTGGGCCCTTTTGCTTATCACCCAAATGATGGGGATTCCCACACTCAGGGTTTTTGGTGACTCATCAGTCATCAAAAACTGGGCAAAGGGTACTGCTACCCTCTCTCCTCCTGAGCTTCATTACTAGTGTGGGGAGACTAGAAAACTCTATTGACACTTTCTAGAGCTGTCTTTCTACCATATCTACCATGAACACAATCAGCATGCAGACCGTCTATTTAAAACTGCTCTTTCTTTGGCTCTGAGATTTGGCACATTCTCTGAATTATTTTATGGTCTTTTTAGCACTCATGATACTTTCAAGCTCATTTGAGCTAGTGCTTGGAGCATGATCTCCATTTTTCACTAGGCACCCTGTCTGTTTTAGGTTTGGAGCTGGCACCTTTACATTGCAGCTCTGCTGCTCTTTTTGTAGATGGTAGATATGGGATTTGACTTAACAATATTATACTGATGGGTATATTTTTGTTGGATTAGCACTGATCTCTCACCCTTGCAGCACTGATGATTTGTGTCTCTTCTTGATGTCAGGCAGTATGCCTCCTCTTTAGAACTATTCTATGAATGTAGCCCATATATTGGGTGGGCCCGTTAGATTCCCTTTGATTCAATATGAATATCAACCACTTATACTATGAAATGAGAACTTTATACTAAGAACGAGAACTCCAGCCATAAAAACGATGATTTTTGCATAAAAAACACCAAAAACACCCCCCAAATAGAAAATTGTTGATACTAGTATACATGTTTTTTTTTTCGAGATAAAAAATTGAGTAATGGACTAAACATGCCATACTGTTGTTTACAAAAATTTGAAATCAACCCCTAAATTGGAAAAATATTTTTTTCTTTAAGAGATAAAGTACAATTTTTTTGAAACTTGCATATTAAACAAAAACAAATATTTCATAAATAATTTCACCACTCTAACCATTTAAAATCAAACAAATTATGATCTGATTCATAATGAAATCATAGATTATACCCTACAAGAACAAATTATTCATATAATTATCAAAAACTCCTTTAGATTTTCAATTACAAACATTATACTAATAAAAAACATATAAAATATTTCATGTGAAATTATTCAAACTCATTCATGGATTCTAACACCTTATCAGAATCTATATTTTCTGCAGATCAACAACTGGATATAATAATAATAAAAATAAATAAACTCCTAACCCCCTGACCTGCCCTATTACATT
>LPNX010965679.1:5029-68385 GCA_001517045.1 Pseudotsuga menziesii | reverse complement strand
CCCCTAATCTATGAGGTTAGAGGGTAAGATGATAACCAAATACATTATAAATAAGGGACAGTTGATTCATGGAGTTGAACAAACTAGATAAATCATGATTGTAGGATCAAACAAACGTACATGAAATAGAGATAAATTTCAAACAAACTAATCTATGGGGCATACATGTCCATGTACAAATGATCTCCAGAAAGATACAAGGTGGATCCAAGCTTTCCATTTATCCCTCTTATTTCCCTTCCACTAAGGAACTTGCAAAAACACATGAAACCTTCCTCAAACCAATTTGACCACATGTAAGATATTGAAAATAAAAATAACATTAAACATTAACAAAGGGAATAATGCCAAGTTTTTATTAATAAATTAAATAAGTACAAGATATATCTTCTCCTTGTTTAAGGTAGCTCGTGAAACCTTCGATCTAGATCTCATGCTTCTCTATTACAAGATTCTCAACCTCGAAGCTCTATAGCAAGGGTAGATGGAAACTAGGGAATAGGTGAGGGGGATTAGAGTCCAAATTCTTCCATCATAAACTACTCAAGGATAATTCCCCTTCATGGTCCCTTCTCCCTCTCTTATATAGAAAATTGAAGAGTTAGGGTTGAGGCAGGAGTAATTACAAATGAGCAGGTAATTCTAAAACCACCCAAAATTGAAGATTTATACATTTGTTTATAATTTTTTAGGGTACACTCTAGTACAACACTGACAAACTTCATGTGCAAAATGAAAAATGCTAGTACAACACTAAAATTTTTTGTTTTTGTGAAAAATTGCTTTTTTACGGGTTTTCCAAGGGTTTCAGGAGATGTTATGGTCTAGAAACTTGTTCCTTAGCCTCCTAAGTATCCAATGGACTAGAAAGAGGTAAAAGAGTGTTATAAAAGTCCCAAATATGGCCCTTCCATCCATTAATTTCCTTTGGGTGACTGGCAGTAGGCTTCATGAGGAAAAACATGTAAGTGTCGTCACACATGGAGAAGTTCCACTTTTTCTATAACATATGCCCCCTAATGTGTGAGGTTAGAGGGTAAGACAATAACTGAAATACATTATAAATAAGGGACAATTGATTCACGGAGTTGAATAAACTAGAGAAAACATGATCGTAAGATCAAATGAAAGTACCTTAAAGAGAGATAAATGTCAAACAAACTGATCTATAAGACATACATGTCCATGTAAAAATGATCACCATAAATATAAAAGGTAGATCCAATTTGTGTATAACTCATTAACTAGCATTGCCACACAATATGCAAAAAGGAGCCATGTAAAAATCTAGAGGAGTCATGGGCACAAATGAATTGTGTTGATCCCTGCTCAATAATCTAACATAACCATATGAATACAAGGTGGATCTATGTCTCGAAAAATTTCATATGAAGCATGACAAGGTATTACACAAATCAAGAAATAGAAAAGGGTATTCAATACAAACCGCTCAAAAGTACGAATCCTAACCATGTGAATAGAGGAGTTGAAGTCGAACCTGCAAGAAACTATTTGATACCACTGATGAATACAATCCCAAAGGTACTGTCATAAAATCTAAATCTCATTCCCATAGTAAGATGAGTTGACGTCAATAGGAAGATATCCATTGGAAGGGAGGAATTAAGACATCCTCTATAATCCAACATGAGGAAAAACAAAGACTGATTTGATTTGGAACTATAACAAAGTTTTGCAACATGTACCAACAAAGACGTGATGCAATGAAGTGATACCAGGGAGTGTTTGACACATGAGGTCAATGAAACTGCAAAATACTGACACAATTTTTATCCTTGAATAGTGAGCACAACACAATAGTGACTTAGGAATATTTTAGATACAAAGGGACCAATGATACAAATATGCAATGTAGGAGACATTGATATATTCTCCATATGATTAAAATAGTATCCAAACAAAGGAATAATAATTCTTAGATCATGCTTAACCCTAAAACAAAAAACTAGAAACCAAACTATTGATAAACTCAAATTGGTGCTTTGTTCAAAGAAACAAGACTTGTTTCCATGATATAAAATACATTTTAATTGACTTCCCCTCCCTTTATATTTTTAATACCCTCCTTGTATAAGTTTAATGAGTCTAAGAAATCAACATCGATACCTTCTTCGTTTTTTAATCAAACTCATAGAAGATAAAGAAGAATGCTTGATAAAGCACTGATCCATGGATTTTATGAGCCCAAATCAATGGATGCTCAATAGTGGTTTCACAATTTCAGAGTATGAAAATGCCAAAGAATACTCTAGGGAGGAAATTTTTTGTAAAGTTAGTCTCCAAAGTATGAAAAAGTATAAAACAATCTAGAGGAGAAATCTCTTAGCTTAGGAGAATTAAGGTATTCCTTTTTCATAGTTAGTTGGCTAGGTCTTAAAAAGGGTTAAATTGTCACCAAACCAATGCTCCTTCAAAAACAAGAATAAATATTTAGTTTTAACAACCATGAAGGAAAGCAATGTCACTCATGTTGTTCCATTGATTTGTGAGTATGGGGAAACAAACAGTAAAATCGATGCTTTTGTGCTGATTTTTTAGAGAGAATGCCAATGGCATAAAGAAAAATTAGGATTTGTTCAATGGTTTAAGTCAAAGCACAAAAAATAAAAAGTAAGCTAAAAAAGGTTCCGGTTTCATAAGTTTAGTCCCCTGGGCCCGAAAAATAGATAAACCTATACCTAGGAATACTCTTCTAGTCATGATGAACTACAGTATTCCTTTTTCATACGTAATCCACATGGTCCAAAAAGGGTTAAACTTGTACCTATGTGGATGTTCCTTCAATTCCTTTAACGAGTTTGAAGGAACAACCAAACTCGACAATCTTGTCATTTTTTAAGGAGTCTAACAAGAGCTTAAAGGTAAATCCATATACCTTTCCCATAAAGTTTTAATGAACCTAGAAAAGTTAACTCGTTTCATCCTTACTATTTTTAACGAGATAGAAGGAAAGCTGGAAGAATGCTCTAAATGCGAGGAGACGAGTTTCAAGGACATGTGGATCTTTTTATAAGCACAAGGAATGGTTTTAAGCATAATGCAATGAACATGAGCAAGATATGGACTCTCAAGGAGAATCTATTCGAGCTAAAGGGTGTCAAGTTACAATGACAAAAAGATACAAAGTTGAGAGATGATGAGAGTAGAGATGAAGGATTATATAACAGGACAAAAGCATGGAATATGGAATGAAGCTCATAAGAACAAGCAGGGTATATGAAAATTTGATTACAAATTGAAAAAAAGGGGTGACCAATAAGCAGTTGTGAATCCAAGAAACAACAGTAGCAAGATCATATTCATAAGAAGAGATCCGATACATGTCACTTTGGTAGAAGCATTTGAAACTTCACTATCTTCAACAAAAGGCATAGTCAAGGCAGAGCTAATCGAGAAAGACTCTATAGTGCCAAGTACCAAGGATTTATAATCAATAAGATCAACCTCAAGAGGAAATATAAATTGATAGAGGTGATGGAGTTTGCAGGAACAAACTCAACATCACGGTAGTCAAAAAATATAGAATAAGATTCAATCTCATCAAGATCATTGACTTGCTATTCGATGGGAGAGTCCAAAAACTCAACAATACCAATGTTTGAAAATCAATCATTAGAAATATTCGACTCAAAAAGAAAGTGTTACGGAGAAAAATTCCTATGGCTTGGGGTACCACAACAGACAGAGTAACTGCAGAAATAAATCCCTTCCCATATGCAAGAGAAATAAAACATCTAACACTAAAGGATCTTGAAACATACCTTATTATGGATGGTTGATGTAGATCCCTGTTGAGCTTTTCCAATCTCGCTTGTATTTGCAATTTGCTCTCTCAACAATTAGCAAACAAGACAAGCATGATATATAATGGTGTTAGACCTACTCTAGCATATATAATCAATAACATATCGGCATTTAAAAGAATCCATAGATTCAATATTCATTTAAATACACATTATTGGACAGGAAAAGATATTTCTATTAATATAAACCAAAGATTACAATAGTGGCAACCTCTGTCGGCACGTCTGTGAATCGGAGTGACTAAGTCCTCCGCCTGGGCCTCCACCACTTCAATCCTCCATCTCTCGATAGCAAGATCGCAAGCAAAGGCAAGCTTGGAAAGAGCACAAAGTGCTCCAAGGGACAAAGGGATGCATACTCAAGTATAAGCTCCGGTAACAATGGACTATAGTTAACTATTTGGTCTTTTGCACACATCCTGATGTACCCAGGTTTGAGGGTCATATCTGCATATATCCATGATAATAGGTTTAAAAGTCACATATGGAATATAATGCATGTCTTTAGGGATGATCTTGGAAACATCAAAGGTAAAAAAATGGTCCATGGGGTCCAAAGAGTCTGTAGAGGGATAGGGAAGGCCATAAATGTGTGATCCACCATGTGTGGTAAAATCAGCTGTAACAGATGCCCCCTAATGTGTGAGGTTAGAGGGGTGATATGATGGCTGAAATACATTATAATTCCATCCCAGAAATGGAGTGATGAAGAACCAGGTGGAATAAATAGCCATCCAACAGTATAATACAATAATCAAACTCTGCACATGACTACAAGTACATACAGTAGTCTTGGATATATAAGAGTACAATGGCCATGAATAGGCATGATACAAAATATGACATGTGTGGTCATCTCCACATACAATATAGATATATCAGAATCTCCATGATGAAGATATACAAAGGATCATGATCTCCATAATGGCTGAAGATATCTAACATACACTGGAATTAAGTCACGAGAGCTGAAATCTCATGAACACTGGCATGATCAAGGAGGTAGCATATATGAAATGCCACCAACCTGGAAGGTCTTCTACACAATATGCTACAAGTACATGTCCTACTATGTGAATAGAGGTGTTGAGGTCGAACATAGTAGTCCATCGTCTGATTACCAGTCATTAATGTATACCGTTAATAGATATGAGATCACCCACTGATAATGAAAATGGGAATCAAGGTACTAGAGTGCAAACTAGCAAGTGTGAATAAATGTGTTGAGGTCAAACACTTGAAAGAATCCATTGATCAGGGGACATTGATGTATTCCCAAAACTTTCAATGGCGAGAGAACCTGCCACTGATGACTGCAAGTCTCAAGGCACTCAAAATGAATTTAGATTCCTCTCCCAGAATAAATGATCTGAATTCAATGGGATGAAATCCACTGGAAGGAGGGAATTAAGGCATCTCTCATCATCCAACACGAGGTACTCAACAAAGCTGTATAATGTGGAAGAACTTGATCATAATGTGCATGAACTAGTATCAGTACCGGGAATAGCTGACATGGAAAGTCAAGAGAATTGAGGAATGGCTGAATCAGGTTTCAACTTCCTTCAAACAAGAGCATAAAGGTGAATGGTGACTAGATGTAGGCAGCATAGACTCAATATAAAAAACTGGGACATCTCTGCGACATAAGAGGCATCGACAGAGGCTCCATAGGGACTGGAAGCTTAACCAGTCACTGGAGATAGACTCAGAGAAATGAGTACATATCCTAAAGTCAAACTATTAACCAAACCAATGGATGTGATATACAATGCTCTGTTCGAAGGCGACAGGACTCGACTGCTGCCAAAGATAACATATTTTCCTCTCCAGTTTTTTGGTTTTTTGATTTTTTTGGAATTTTTCAAATATTTTAAAAAGCTTGAAAAATAATAAAAGTGATTTATAGTTATAGACTAGGAGGAGACAAGTGTCAAGGGGCAAACAAACTAGTTCCAAGCAGTGGAATGTACCTATGCTCAATGCAAGGAAACATGTCTAGGATAACGACACTAGGGGGAAAGTCCCCTCCCAGTAAAAAATGCGAGATCAAGCTACAAAAGATATGTAAAATGGCTCTATTTGGCTAGACATGAGACAAGCTCGGGATATATGGATAATAATCAAAGTCAGGGAAGCTGACATAAGGATCAATAAGGCAAGTAAAACTCATGATAATGCAATTACAACTTGACATAAGGGAGTCCCGGGGAAACAGGCCAGCAAAAAGATCAAGAGGAGTATGAGGATCTTGCGCAAAGTCATGGCGATAATATACAAAGGACTCCCACACCCTAAAGGAAAAATTTTGGCATGGGTACCAAATGCAAAACAGGAGCTAACTAGGGCACCCATGTATGGTCAAGCTCTACCATTCACATCATGTCACTTCTAAAAGCAACAAGGAGGTTCCATGACAAGATAGAATGGGTTCGCACCTAAGGTTATAATGAAACGGTCATAGGGTCATGCAAAGTGAAAATAGATGTGAAACCTAACCTATATGCCATTTTAGACATAATACCTGAAATCAACACGAATGGGTCAAAACCACGGTCAAACTGCGCTCAAAATGGACTCCTACTTCATCAAATTAGTCCAAAACGGTCCAAAATGGTCAGAAACGGTCAAAAACTATAGAAAGTGGGTAAAAAATTTCAAAAAATTTCTATAAATAGTAAGAAATTCAAAAATTCCATATCATTTGAAATTTTTACCCATTTGAGCTCAAAAGTTCCAATGCAAATTCCAGGATCATCGTCCGGCGAAATTCGACACTATTTGTTCCAGGTAACTCATCATGTCCTCCTCTTCCCATTTCATGCAAAAAATTTTAGTTTCCATGGTCAATATTATTTTCTAGGCCAATCTAAAGTAGGTGTTTTGGCCCATGCGGATATCAGGGTTTTTTCCATGTATAAGGCTAGCCATACACGAAAAAACCTCCCAAAACCGTGTACATACGCGGCTATTTTGCAAACAGTCACATATGCGCCTGGGAATAAGGATTTTTAAGGGAAATAATGATTAAAAATAATGTTTTATGTGGAGGATGGTTCTATAATGGAGGGAGAGGGAACATGGTGCTGTAGAAGAGGCTGTTCAAGGTGACTTAATGGCCCAACAAGCTCTACGTGCATGCAGTTTGTATAAGTTTTGGTGTCTTGGTAGCTTGAGGGCCAAACCAAGACTCGTGCAGATGCTAGTTGATTACTGGGATCCACAATCTGAGTCTTTTCACATAGACAGGATGTCACTCAGTATAGATATTGAGGACATATACTTTATCACTGGATTATCCCGAGGAGGAGAGGTGGTAAATCTCCGATCTTGCAGGCCCAGACATGGCCTAACTATTGATGAGTACATTGCGGTGTACTGCTTTCTGGACATGAAAAAGGTTGGGAGTCAAATCCTAACAAACTCTATCCAGGTGATGGGATTGAAGGCCATGTTATTGGCACTCGGCAGGATAGCCAGTCTAGCTTCACTCCACCAAGCCTCACGACCATTGATGTTCTATGCAGTGGAGTGTATGAGACCCATAGTGTACGACTGGAGCACTGCGCTATTGAGTAACATGAAGCAGCAGCTCATTGATTGCAATATGAGTAGGGTGATAAACTTTGGTTTTGGTAGAATACTGAGCACATTCTTCTTTGAGCATGTATTGGGGCTAAGCCCTAGAGTGGAAATTCCTCCACACAGAGTTCGATATCTTGCCCAACGACATTGGGAAAATTTTATGCGCAGACTGGCCAGAGGTAGGGTGGATAACCCCTACCCAATGGACTTCTTTCCATGGTGGTCATGGCAGATCATTGCCATCGATGACTACCCCTATGCAGGGATATATTTCTTGGGAGATCTAGACATGCCCCCACCCATAGGAACGGCATATGGAGACATAGGTAACGAATCCCAAACCCACTTTTTAAGTTTTTTGAATTATTAAATTTTTTGTGTATTTTGATATATTGACTCAAAAGACATGTTTTGGTGTGACGACACATAGTGATAATCTATCATGTGTATGCAGATGTTGGACCATGGTGACCTGATGGTTTCAGTAGTCATAGATGGAGGGGAATAGGAGACGACATCACGGGTGCGTATGCAGAGCAGATGCTCCAAAGCATCCATACAAACTTTGTATGCTTGACACATAGGGTCTCCATGGCGCAAGTCAAGGACTTTCCTGAGGCCATGCAGCGCCAGGTGGTTGGTGTACCATGGGCATGGGTTCAATTATTTCGACGACTAGCTAGAGCTGTGGTGTGCTACCATGATCAGAACCCCCCTCCTCCTCCTCAGGCTTAGAGTCCTAAGATTATTTCTTTTTGTAGTACCATGTATTATATTTTGGTGGCTCGGAAGCCCCAATTTTGTATTATGAAACTTATGTATTATGACGTCACATTTTGGATGTTTAATGAAAAACTTTTATGATGATCAATTTTATTTATTTACATGTGTGTAAAAATGTATGTTTGTGATGTGCTTATGGTCTATGAAACAAATGCCATTCTAACACATAGTTAGCATATGAGTCAGCAACTTGATTAAAAATTCTTGAAACATGTATGTATGTTATGTTCTCAAATTGCCATTCTAGCAATCTCACACATAAGAATCTTCATAATAATGTCAAATCCCTAATATGATACAAGCCATTAAGTTGTGAAACCACTAACTGCGAATCAAGACATACCTCAAGAGAGAGAACACCATGTGAAATGGAATCTTGCAATAACTCGATAACAACACTATATTCAACAACATTGTTCAAAGAAGGCGGTAGACATATGCCTCCTGAAGACAATACTTGACCCGTAGTAGTATAAATCACCCAAGCAGTTGAAGCTGAGTTTTGAGTGTGATGGCTAGCACCATAAGCGAATCCTATGTAAGCAAAAGACTCCATTGACATATACCATAAGAAATGAAAGCTAATCAACAAACCTGATGACCATAAGAAAACCTAACTATGCAAAAAACTGTACAATAATATACAACAATCAGCCTTGGCTGAAGATCATACATAGTATTTTTAATATAGAGCCCATTTCTAAGGTTCGCCAAGGCTGTCCCTTCATAATCCACTAGCTCATAGGTGCCCTTCTCTAACACACATTTGACTATGTAAGGACCATGCCACATGGGATTAAACTTCCTTGCCCCCAAGGGTTCTTTAGCTTGATCCCATAAAAGGACCAAATCACCTTCACTAAAGTTCCTTAGATGGACAGACTTATCATATTGTACCTTAATGCGACGCTTATTTACTTCTAGAGCCATTAAGGCATCCCAGCACTGCTCATCAAGCTGCTCTAAGTGGACCAAATGTTCCTCCAATGCGAAAGTGTATGGTAAAAGCTCTAAAGCTAGCTTCAAAGCAGGGATTTCCCATTCAATCGGCAAGACAAACTCCACCCCATGTACGAGTTGATATGGAGAGAAACCGGTGGTAGTCTTAACCGCGGTTCTATAGGCCTACAAAGCAAGATATAAGATGATATGCCAATTCATCTTGCTTTGCATGATGGTTCGTTGGAGAATGGACTTAAGTGATTTATTCACTACTTCAACCTGTCCATTCGCCTGAGGGTAATAAGCATAGGAGTGCTTCTGCTTATACCCTAAAAGTGCCTATTATCATTTTATTCTGAAAGTGCCTACCATGGTCAGTGACAAGCTCTTTCGTAGTGCTGAACTGAGTAATAATTTGTTTGAAAACAAAATGCGTGGCTGTCTTACCATCGGATTTAATCATGGGCATAGCCTCTACCGATTTTGTGAAATAATCGACAACCACTATAATGTGATGATGCCCCCCAGTCGAAGCTGGGTTGCAATCCATGAAGTCAAGCCCCCACTTGGTGAAGGGACCAGGGATGATAATTGGATGTAACAGCATATGATGCAAGCACATATTGCATGCAAACACCTGGAAAGGGTGACACTTCTTGACCGCATTGACACAATCATTGAAGATCGACGAAAAAAAATACCACTCTCAAGATTTTTTGGGCGATAGAAATCCTAGATAAATGACCACCACATGCCCCTCCATGGCAATCATTCAACACAACCTCAGCCTCATCATGGGTTAAACAACGACGCAAAATGGAATCTACCCCACGATGATACAAAGTGTTATCCACTATGAGGTAGTTCTTAGCTACATGATGTAATCGTCATCGCTCATCCTGTGAAAGGTGAGTAGGGACCTTCAACATTTTCAAATATACAATGATATCCCCATACCGTGGGTCCAAATTTGAGATAAGGAAAATATGCTCGTTTTTGCTAAAACAAATTTGAGATTGAATTCTTACAAAATAAAAATCGACTTATTGTATTTTCCCCCAATCATCCTTCTAGTGAGGATGAACTGAAATGGATTGACATGAGCTACCACCAAGGTCTGGCAAAGGAGAATGTAATGTCTCAATCTATGAACCACATGAATGGTGGCCAAGGAAAGTTTCTCCACATGAGAATAATGGATTTCCACATCAATAAGGTTCCAGCTCAAATAATATATGACATGCTCATAGAGCTCCTCATCCTCCTGAACGAAAACCATACCAACCGTCTCCATGGACGCGGCCACATAAATAAAAAAATCACAGCTATAGTTAGGTGGAATAAGCACGGGGGGCAATGCTAAGGCTTTCTTAAGAGCATCAAAGGACTTCTGGGCTCACTCATCCCAGCAAAAAGTAGTGTCCTTCTTTAAAAGATGCATAAAGCCTTTAGTCAAATTGGCAAAATTAACCACGAATCTCTGCAAGAAATTTTCCATGCCTTGCAAACATTGAAGATGTCTAATATTACGCGAGGAGACAATTGAAGTATTGCCTCAACCTTTAAGGGATTGACTCTTATTCCCTCCTTCGATACAATGAACCCTAGCAAGTGACCAAGAGTCACGCAAAAGATGCACTTATGAGGATTTAACCTAACCTTGTAATGGCGGCATCTTTTGAATACTAATCTCAAATGGTATGTATGATGCACTCTAGGATGAGAATGAGCAGCAAGATCATCCAAATACACTTCGATAATCATTTTGAGATCATGAAAAATTAAGTTCATAGCCCGCTCAAATATAGCTCCAGTGTTTTTAAGACCGCAAGGTATCTTTCGATATGCAAAAGTACCCCAAGGACAAATAAATATAGTTTTATGTTGATCCTTGGGTTTGATCTAAATCTGATTATATCTGGAAAAATTGTCCATGAAGGAGAATGCCTTGCTTCCTGCAAACTCATCCAAAATATGATCAATAAATGGTGTGGGAAAATTATCCTTAGGACAAGCACGATTTAAATCATGGAAATCAGTGCATATACGGATCACTCCCTGCTACTTATAAACCATAATAGGATTTGAAACCCACTTCGTCAAGGGAACGGGATAGATAAAACTAGATTTTAACAACTTCTCTATCTCAGCCTTAATAGTAGGTGCTTTTCTAGGATTCACCGCATGCAAATGTTGTTGCACAGGCTTCGCATTTGGATAGGTCTTAATCTCATGTTTGACAATACGAGGGTCATACCTGGCATTTCCTCATATGACCAAGAAAATATGTCATGAAACTCTTCAGATAGCTCGGTATACTCCTTGATTTCATCAGGGGAACAATATGCCCCAGTGTTGACATTCTCAACTTTGCCAGGATCGCGAGAAATATTGATAGGAATAGAGGTGATAAATTCGCCATGTTCCCATCAATCATTTGACCAGGAGAGATCAATGGAACCACAGGAACACCAATCTTCTCGCTAGGAATCTCCCTAAAGTTCTCATGCTCCATGTGGTTAAGCTTGGGAAGAAAATATGATCTATGATGTAACTCTTCCCAACGTGGCTCAACCCCAGACATGGCCTCAATAATGGCTTCATCTGATGGAAAAACATTGTCAAGAAAATCATGTGCGTGAGAGGACTCAACTGCCCATGCAGGAAGCACATACAGGTCTTCCTCATCCATCCATGAAGATGAAGGACGAGGCTCTACAACACAATCAAGATTCGCTTGATATGCTATCATCGCTGCAAGAAACGGCACATCCATTTCGACAGGTTCATTCGAAGGACTCGATGAAGGAAGAATCCAAGGATATTCCATATGGGTAGTGCGAAAAGACACTGAATTCAATGAATACGAAGCCCCGCCAAAACTATATCTGATAATAAGAATGGGTGTAGGACAGCTAAAGGTCCCCATAAGAGATGGATACATACCCACACCCACACTCTGAGTTTCCTACTAAGAATGATCGATAATCGGGATAGAAGCTCCTGAAGATGCACTAACACTCATATTACGGAATGATGTCTGATCAATCATAATGATCTTCCCATTAAATGGGAATCATACTACTCGAAAGAGAGAAGAGGATACGACTTGCATACTATACAACCAATTTTGGCTCAGCAAAAGATTGTAGTCAAGGGGCGCATCAACCACCTCGACCTCGATCGCGACAGTCTTCTTTCCCAATTGGACCTTAAGAGAAGGAAGAATCCCGTGCAGCCGAAATGATCTACCATCAAAGGTAGTTAACATAGTAGTGGATTGAGACAACTTGAGAGAACCCAAACCCTTCCAACATGACAAAGACATCATGGAAGCAGTAATGCCTTCATCAATCACAATGCATTTGACGGTCATATTAAGACACTATAGATGAATCAAAAGAGACACATAGTAAGGCAAGCGAGGCTATAGTCCCATGGTTTCAAATTTGATAACAAAACAAGATTTATCATCATTAACCCCAAGATCAGAAAGTAAGGATTTCCTTTGCGGAGGACAACTCTGAAGTACTTCAAGCACGAAAATCACACAAGGAGTTTGGCCCAAATCCTTGAAAAATGGAATATTTCTGGGCAACTCGGGCATTAGGATTGTGCCCCGAATGCTTTAGGACTCCCTTAGGAGTGTGAGGTGCAATTTCAGGTTTATCCATAGGGTTTTCAATACGTAAAGGGCTCTGGGGTGGAGCAGGTTCTTTTCCAAGGTCCAGTTGTGATGAACCATAATCTTTCACATGAGTCACAACCTTAGTAGCACATACCATGTTGATGCAACCATGACCAGTATTGGCTTTCGACAGATTTTGATCTCCACCCAATGCACAATGAGGATCATTGGTCCTTGAGTTCATATTTTGATTATGGGGTAAAGAATTAGTTAGCATAGCTGGGTCCTGTGCTATGAATCTCAAGGCATCTTCCATATGAGGGCACAAGTAAGTGAGGTGGTCCTCCTTACACAACTTGCAAGGAAAATTTTACCTTACGTTTAGACTGCTTGTCCCCCCCAGCATTACGAGTGTTATTGTCATTAAAATTGGCATTTTTCGTTCTTTTTCCCACCCTTATGATTATTTTTACCCTTTTTCTTATTCCTTCCAAGCTGCTGGTTTCTCTTCTAGTCCGATGATTGCATGAAAAGTACACTCCCTGTTTCGGTGGGTTGAGATGAAGCCGCGGCTTGTCTCGAAGTGGATTGATTAATAGATAATTGGCTCACTTGTTTCACAACCAAATCCACATGTTTGGCACTTGTACAACCCACAATGCCATCGGCATGTGGTCCAGGCTTGATCTTGGGATTGAAACTAGATCACAGAACGTTAGGTATAATCTCATACAAAAGTCTAGATTGAGCGTAGATAAAATCCAACTCTTGTGCCCTAAATATTTCTTGTTCCTTGTTTTGGACTCCGGATGTAGAAACATCCTTTACGATGTAAGGTAACAATGACTTGAGGAACCACTTAAGGAGAAATTCTAGTGGTATAAAGGCTTTAATCAGCCAATTCCATCCATTCCACTCTTGAATATGATCCAAGATATGTGTGGCTTTGTCTTGTTGAAATGTTGACAAGAGTTTTGTACCAACTTCGTAATGCACGGGTAGCTGAAAATGATTGAGGAACGTCATGGAAAGGTCATCGAATAAAACAAATGCCCCCCTTGTTAACTCTATATACCATTTTGCTTCAGGCCCAGTGAGGGTGTGTTGAAATATCCTTAAACATATTGAGTCATCATGTAAGGAATTGGAAGAGTAGCAAAGGTGAAAAGTAGTGACATGCTCACTAGGATCTTCTCCAGCTTTTCCCTCGAACTTGGGAATGTCCAAAGGAAGCTTGTTAGGGACGGTCGGCCAGGCCAGGTCATGAGATACCGAATCGTTCATAAGTCTCAATAAGTCAGGTAAGTTCAACATTGCAAGGAAAGGGAGCCTAGGTTGAGCCGGTATATGCCACGCTCCCTAATAGTTCTGGTTCATGTAAGGCTGATTGCTATAAATACCATGGCCTTGGCCACAATATCCTCCTCCCATTTGACCCGTGTAGGGCTGCATGAAAGCATTATGATGTGGTGTACCTTGACTATGCAGTGCTACAAAGTCATAATTGGAAGAGTAAGCAGGTTGTTGATACCTGTACCCATAGGGTTGATAGTTCTGTCCATACTGCAGTCCATAAGACTGTCCATGAGAAGCTCCATAAGGTGTCCCATGGGATGTCCCATGAGAAGATCCATAGTTAGGGATATGGGGAACTCCTTGCGATGGACCATGAGACGATCCAGAAATAGGAATATAACCACCTGAGACAACGAGAGGTAATTGACTCTAAGATACTACCGTGTGAGCAATTGCAGTATGAACATGGCTAGTAGCAATATTCCATCCTAAAGGACCACGTGAATGAGGGGGAGGAAGGGTTGTCGAAAATGCATTTGAAGGAGTAGGGTTTGAGGATGAATGGACATGTGAAGGGATGTAAGTGGTGTTCCCTATGGTCACTCATCTCAGTTCTAGTATCCGCATATGACTACTAACACTAGGTCTAAGACGGATATGTGAGGTAGCTTCCACCACCAAGATGGAAGGTGCAATGTGACTAGTGCTCCCAAATCTTTCCATATGGAAAGGAATAGGAGTGCCCCCAGGCGTAGTGCTAGGTTAAACTTCTAACTCAGCATGATGTTGTAGATCGTGTGTAGGGAGATTAGGCATGCCATAACGAACATGACTAGTGCTTGTGGCTTCATGATGAGTCTTGTCACCTGGAAACTAATACCAGCGACTTGTGAATGAGGGATCATAACTAGAATGTGAAGGTATTTTTGGTGAAGCATCATATACGATAGTAGAATCCTCATCCCCAACCTCGTGAGGTGGAGAAGACATCTCAGGAATCTCATCCTCGTGATCTCCCATCGTGTGTGAATCAACGTGAGAAGTAGTCTGCCCGGACTATCTGTTTCTCTCTCCCAAAGGAGGAGGAGACATGGAAGGCGGAAGTCTTGCTAAATGACGAGAACGACGAAGTGCTGCGCCCGAATCCACAATGACTCAAAAATGAAAAAGACTCAATCTAATTATGCAAACCCTAGGAAAACTAGCGTGCACAGAGCATACACCTATAAAATGTAAAGCCAAATCACAAGCAAACAAGTGTAGGATATGTGAGCTCCTGAATGAAGTAGGTATGTCTCACCTAGGAGAGGCTTGAGACTCCCATACACAAAAATCATAGGTTCATAACCATTTATAGTGGCCCTCAGCTTCAACACATATAGTGACTTTGTTGTCCAACCCCTACCTAGCCAGGACACCTACAGAATAACCTCTGCGAAGTAACCCCTCGATAATCTAGGTAATCAATGCTCACACGAACATTCGTAGGTGGGATTGAGCATATGGACAGGGTAGCAAAGCTCGAAACTCTCGAAAGAGCCCCCAGATACGAATACAATACTGTAAATATCTCCAGTACTACTCAGTTATGACCAGGGGTCATCCCAATCAATAACTGCTCACACTGCCTCATGCTTAACTCCCTTGTAAGAGTAGGATCCTGAGAAACACTAATTATATAAAGGAATTTCATTCTCTCACCTAGACAGACACACAAATGTTTTGTTTAGTGGTCTTGGAGAATTTACTCACAATGAACTATTCCAAGACCCTAAAACCTAATCTTGTTTGTGCACCCTATAAAAGAAAAAAGTGTAATTCATTTTATTATGCATTAATTTTAATTGGATTATTACTCAAAAGGAAAAATGGCCATGTAACTAATGATTCTATGACGCAACAAGAAGTAAAGTGCACACCTAAAAATGAATGCAAATGCACTGTGTCGAATGAAAAACAGGGTATGCTACTATGTGAAGTGCAAAATTTTCCTTCAAATGAATATGCAATCATTCCTATATCAAAATATGAATAATACTCTTCAAGCAAACCTAATGCAAGTACCATGCAAAATGCAAAATGAAACAATGCATAATGATGCAAGAAGCAAATATTTTTGTATTTTTTGAATTAAAATGAGATAATCAAGCAAAAGTATGACTCTACAACCACTAGACTCTGCAATCACTATCAGACAGCACTTGAGCAAAGCACTAAGGTAAAAGACACCTAATGCACTAATCCCAATACAAAAATAGAAAATGAAATGACAAGAACATTTTCAAAAAATTCAAACTAAAACACATCTCTAGTCAGAAACAGAGGTGTATACAGACTCCAAAACATCCAAGAAGACTCAGAAATCATCCAAACTCACACAAAAACACTTAATATTTCCCAAAAAGGCAAAACTCAGGGCATACGCAACTGTGTGTAGAAAACCCACCTATATACACAGATATTCCAATAAAAACCGCGTGTACATGTGACTGTGAAGACAAAACTCATGTACAGGAAGAAAAGGAGATAAAAAAGAAGGTAAACATACAAGCTAAGACAAAATTTACTCCTATCAAACACTACTAGGAAAACATGGCCCCAGACCCAACTTAGAAACAGAGAAATCAAAGCAATTCAAGAACATTGAATGCTGATAAAACCCCCAAAGGAAATGACTAGGAACTCCTGAGTATGGTCGCCAATTCTGTTACGGAGAAAACTTCCTATGGCTTAGGGTACCACAACAGACAGAGTAACCACAGAAATCAATCTTTTCCCATATGCAAGAGAAATAAAATATCTAACACTAAAGGATCTCGAAACATACCTTATTCCAGATGGTTGATGTAGATCCCTGTTGAGCTTTTCCAATCTTGCTTGTATTTACAATTTGCTCTCTCAAAAATTAGCAAAAAAGACAAGAACGCTATATAATGGTGTTAGACATACTCTAGCATATATAATAAATAACATATAAGCATTTAAAAGCATCCATGGATTCAATGTTCATTTAAATACACATTATTGGATAGGAAAAGATATTTCTATTAATATAAATTAGAGATTACAATAGTGACAACCTCTGTCAGCACGTCTACGAACCGGAGAAACTGAATCCTCCACATGGGCCTCCACCACTTCAATCCTCCATCTCTTGATAGAAAGCTCACAAGAAAAGGAAATCTTAGGAAGAACACAAAGTTCTCCAATGGAAAAAGGGATGTAGACTCAAGTATAAGCTCCAACAACAATGGACTATAGTTTTCTTGCTCTTCAATTCCTCTCCTTTCAATGCATCCAAAGGGTTCCTTATATAGTGCTTCAATGGGGTAATCGAAGGTCAAATCCGAGAAATCTCAAGGCATATGGAAGGCCAAGAGACAAGTGACTTGAATCCACATCAAGAAAAACTCCAAAACTATTTGGCCTTTTGCACACATCCCGATTTACACAGGTTTGAGGGTCATATCCACGTATATACGCAAGAATAGGTTTAAAATTCGTGTATGGAAAATAATGCATGTTTTTAGGGATGATCTTGGAAACATAAAAGGTACAAAAATGGCCCATGGGGTCCAAAGATTCTGCAGAGGGACAAGGAAGGGCATAAATGTGTGATCCACCATGTGTGGTAAAATCAGCTGTAATAGCAAGTCAGGGATGTATCTAACCACAACTGAGTCAACATCCATAAGAAGGCCAGAATGTCTCATAGAATCTAGGAAGACTATATATAAAGGAAGTATATCATCCCATATGGGACACATATTTGAATATTCAGTTAGATCAATACGGTGGAGAGCATGCTCCAAAGTCCCCATTGGAAAATCACTTGGTCAACTGCTAGGACCAAGTACCAAGAAGGTTAGTATGAATGTAGAGGCTTCTTCTCAGTAGCAATTGGACACAAGGGATATGAGGCCACATAAGTCACCCATGGTGGGGTAGTGTCTATGAAAACAATGGGAATTGATAAATGATCTACTTTGTCTGCAGTCGGGTAATGAGAGGGATTGACAAATGCTAATTAATCAATAGTGAAAATGATTTTGTTGTGAGGAAAGTAGATCGTATGAAATATAATAGACACCACATATTTTATAGCATATACATAATCACTAGGCTAGGAGCATATGAAAGTCCAAAGGGTCCTCTATAACCATAAAATCAACTAAGAAAGTATTCCTACCTAATCTAACAGGTATTTGAGAAATAAATCCCAAATTTTGACTAGTTCTTCTATCAAACGTCAACGACTAATTAGCATTCAACACGAGGCTACAAGATCTCATACTTATCCAATCATGCGTAGGTAAAATGACAATAGAGGTTCCTTCATCTACAATACAATGAGAAACCATGTAGTGTTTGACTTGGACCTTTATTTGAAAAGGTGCATTTGAAGGAAGGCATGGCTCAGCTAGACTATACCGGTCAAAGGAAGCAATTTGAGGGCTTCGCGTGGGCTCATTCAAAGTGAAGTCAATGCCCCCTTTTCTAGAAAGTTATAAACTGATAGTGAAGAAAACATGACTAGAAGACACCTCACTCTCGATAGGAAAAGTTGTATCGATCTAATATTACATTGATTCAAACACTTGATCAGGGTCACTCTCCAAAGTAAGAGTCAGATTGACCAAATATTGCATTGGTTCAGTCACTTGATGTAGGTCACTCTCCAATGGAAGAGTGGGATTGATCAAGGATTGAATTTTCTCAACTGCTTGATCAATCAAGGGTTGAATAGGTTGCTAGGAAATCATAGGATGTTCAGGAGCATAATATCCTCAAGACTCGAACCACACCCTTTTTACTTCTACAATATCAGGGCACATGTGGGTAAGGTGATATCCCTCCCAAATATTACAAGGGAACTTAAACATGCATCCTATATGCTTGGTTTTATCAACAGTGTCAACATGAATTGCATTGTTTGACTATTTTTCCTCAGCATGACATCCAAAGGCTGGGTGATTTCCCTCGGCACGACTTGCAGAGGTTGGGTGGCTTCCCTCAACATGATTAAGAAATGGTGGGTGTATGGGACCAACATGACTTGTAGGGGCTGGTTTTTTTCCCCCAAATGACCTCGATAGGATGGTTGACTTCCCCCAGCATGAAGTGGAGAGGCTAGGTGGATGAGTCCAACATGACTTGCAAAGGTTGGGTGAATGTTCCCAGCATTACCTCTAGAGGCTGGGTGACTTCCCCTTTGATTTTTTGTCTTCTTCCTACTCTTTCTACTTTTATTCCTTTTAGACTATAGGTTACTAGTATCATACTTTTGAGCACATGAGGTAGAAGGAGGTGGCGAGGTTCCTACTGGTGAAGGGGGGACATTGTTCTGATGCCCTTGATATAAAGTGCTTACTTGAGAAACATCAAGAGAACTCATGAGAGTTGGAGTGGAAAAAAACCAAATTGGTATCCTAAGGGTGAATCTAAGAATATTCAGAGTAGCCATCAAGGGAACACCAACATTTCTATCAAAATGAAATGTACAAGAATCCCATTGGATGAGGGTCTCTTGGTTGGTTCCCATAGGAATACTAGCCATATTTTCCAACTCAACAATAAAGAAAAGTCCAAGATCAAATAGTAACCACCAGAATAGAGAACACACCACTAGAACAAAATCCTAAGTATCCAGACTAGGCTCACAAAGATACATTCCAAAGGATATTTTGGCATGATGAGGCCCCAAAGCCAACTATTGAAGGGAGAAGTACAATTAACCAGGTCCACAATATAAACACTTAGGGGAAATATTTTGAATCACCAATCGCTTTTCCAAAGAGATGCAAGAGGTTTCCTCCCACGTCTTCCATGTGTATAGTGGAAATAACCTACCACTGTCACCCATGTAGAGGTCAAGATAATAAGGTCACCAAAATCATAAAGAAGGTCTGATGGAACAGTCACCAGACTAGATGATGTGCATGGGCAAGGCAGATAATCCTGAAACTCAAATAGTACCAGGAACCACACAGGGCCAAAGGGAGGTACTAAGTGAATCCATATATGCACAGGAGCTATAATGTATTCTTGACCGAGTATTGGAGGGGTATCTCCGCAACTTAATCTCACGTGACCTTATGCTTGACTCTTGTTCGAGAGGAAATTTTTGGTTCAAATATTTGTAAGGTTGGAATTCCTAAAAGAAATGCCACTATGTTTTAGTTTAATATTCTTAGGTAGTTTAGAGATAACCCTGACCCAAAACACTAGCCTAGACTAGTGTGTGTCATCCATAAAAAGAAAAATTACTAGTATATTTCAAATGATCAGCGTTCTTTTTAAGGGCTATTGATTACTCAAAGGTAGCAGCAATGAAACTAATGATGTTTTGAATTGAAAGAGGAAACAACCTGGTAAATGTAAAAGAGGTTCAAAATGTAGAACTTTAACTTCTCTTTTATTTTCTTCTCTTTTCTAGTTATATATTGATAATATTTTGTAGAATAATTCCATATAACTTGGCCAAAATGGGGTTTATCATAATGGTCCTATAATTAGAGGGATTATTTTTATCCCCACTTTTAAAAATATGAACAATGAGGATTTGAGACATTTTTTTTATGGAAGCCCTTCTTGACTAATAGATTGAAGATATTGTGAATGTGAGAGATGAGACTAGTCCCTCCAATTTTTATTATTTATTTTTGGTATTCATTAATCTCCTTAGCTTTCCTTTTTTCTAGCCACTCAATCCAAAATTCTATTCATTTTATTGAAAAAACTTATTGCATTGTAGAAAGGTTTAAAATGTTGTCCATGACATTAGGGGATTCTTATACATTTAAGGTAGGAATTCCAGTACCTTAATGAAATCATATAGTTTTCTTTAGTTTTACAATTTAGAATATTCTTCCAATCTTTCTTAAAATCTACCTTAGAATACTTCTCTTTCTTTATAATTATATTGTACTATTTTCTTCTTTTAATTAGGGATTTTTACCTGTTTATCTTCTTGAAGTGTAGGGACTTGTTAGAAGAATTCCCTATGTTTTTTTTAGAAATCCTATACTTGATTGAGAACTTTTAATGGAACTAGAGAGGGGTTGCCATAAAATTATGATAGAGGTATTTAGTATTTTTCTTATTTTAAGGGGCATTTAATTCATTTCTTAAATCCTTTAAAAAAATTATCAACTTTACTTTTGACAAAGATCAAGTTCTTTGGGTTATCCAAATTCTTTTTCTATGGAGCTTTTGTGCATCACAAAGTTTACAATTAAAGGGTTAAGGTCTATGGTCCAATTCAGTCTCATGATAATTTAAGATGTAAAAATTTAAAATGTGGTTGGATATGGGGATATCAAAGTCAAATAATGTGTGACATAGAGAACCTTGTGAAGCGTATGAATACACACCATTCAATTGTATTTTATCGACTTCATTAGACCATTGCAAACTATTACATCTTGAGAAACGTAGATCTTGATTTCCTTGGAACCAAACAATTTTTTAGCCAAGCCTTCTAAATTTATTTTCTATTTGCAAACTAAAACAACACTCTTATCTATCCAAAGATGATTAGGGTTGGAATATTTCTTAAGTTAAAACTTTGGTTAGTTTTTGTCACTAGCATTGAAGTCTCCTCGCAAGAGGATATCTTGTCTCTCCCATTGAAGTCTCCTAACAAGAGGATATTTTCTTGTCACTAGCATACCATATTCCAAACCATTAATTTTTTATAAAAGGTAGAATTAATAGATGAAAAATAACATATTCATATAAATATTCTTAGCATTAATATCTCAAATCTCCTTCAATATATACTAATTGAAATGGTCTTTTTTGTAAACCTTAATGCGAGAGAATTTTTTTTCTCTATGTAAAAAGCTTTGCCTCCAATCTCTTTATAGTAATATCTCTTGTTCCATATCAACCACAACACAAATCCTTCTATATTAGAGAATTTAGATTGTTCATTATCATTAATCATATTCATTATCATTACATTACCACCACCAACATTATTTCAAATAATTTTTTATAAATATAATTCTTAAATATTAATAAACAAATTAATTTCATTTATACATTATCAATATCCATTCAAATTAATTTCATTTATATATACCATGGTATGATGGTATCAATATCCATCAACAAGATTAGATCCAATTCATTAACTTCCTTCCATACTATCAATCAATTTAGTTTTATTTATATATTAAAGAGCATATTTTTTTTAAATGTAATAAAAAAATGATTGAGGTATATTTACATTGTCTGATTGAAATGCATGGATGTGCAACTTCTCCACCAAATTCATTTTGTACTTATTATATCGTTCAATGATCGATTTCATGCTACAAGAAAACATCCAAGAAAAACAAATAGTTTCTAAACATGACAGATTAAAAAAAAAAGGTTTAGAATTATTAAAATACAGTACCTATATATTTCGATCATTTGAAAGAAAAGTATTAGTTGGCACATGGTGGCAAAGCTTGGCATGAAAGTCTCTTGCGACCAGTGGTCTATGGAAGAGGACTAGGTCGGAGCCCACGGGGGCTCCACTGCGGACAAGGAGGGCATAAACAAGGGCATATGTGAAGAGCGATGGGTGAAGGAGGGTGTTTTAATTTTTTATGTCTTACCTGGTGGTAAATTATGTCATGATCAACATGGAATTCGATAGAGGCTTACCCACAGAAGATGAGATGGTGGAATACATGAAGGACCCATGGCAAAGGGGTACCAGTTTTTTTCTCTCCAGAAATCACTAGAATACCGTCTTCGGCATCGGTTCAGGATAGGCTGGAGAGGCTACCGGCTGAGAGTGGAATTAGGGTTTTGGCCACATTGCCATTTGCTGGGGAAGGGAATCTTGGGATATTCACAGCAAGGCCATTAAACCCCTCTTTAGGACAAGAATCATATACTCTCTTCACCTCTGGTATAGCTCCGTAAACCGCTGATGCAGTAATCAGCCACAATGAAATTTTCCAACCATGTCAAACACAGCAAGATAGTGAGTTTCACATGGAGATAGATTCTTTCCTTGAGCAACCCTCCTCCGTATTGGAACCTGAAGCACAGAGCCTAGGGCCACAGAGAGGGTCCCCAACTGGGATATCACCAGACCAAAGCAAGGTAGGAGAAGGGGACATCATACCAAGTACCAAAAAATAGAAAAACTGTTGCTTAAATCCTTCTGGTGGCTTAGTGAACCTGGTGTGTGGAGTCAATATATCCATGGAAAAAGCCAAAGAAATGGATGGGCTAGCTCTAGTGGGGAAAATAAGACTCTGAAACCCTTCGCAAGGGAAAATGGATGAATGGGTCCAGAAAAAATGGACGGGTTTCCAAGGAAAATACCCCGAAATCACTCCATTAGAAAAATAATGGTTTAGCTTCCATTTTGAATGTAAGAAGGATTCAGATTATGTCCTTGGAAAAATCTGGAACTATGGAACAACCCCTTTCTAGCTGAAAAGATGGACACCTCTTTTCAACGTGGACACAGAAAGGATGAACATGATTCCAGTTTGGGTTCAACTTCCGGGATTGCCATGGGAATTTTGGAACTCAGCCTCACTCGGTGACATTGGATGTGCGCTAGGAAATTTCATTGAGGCAGACCTCTCCTACCAGTAAACAAGAATAAGGAAGGTAGCAAGAATATTAGTTTCCTTGAACATTAGAACCAGTCTCCGAGATCACATAAATTTAATCTGTGAAACCAAAACAAGCAGTTGTTGGATTATGAAGGGATTCCTTTCAGATGCCACAAGTTTCATGAAACGCGACATCTGGCAAAAAACTGCCCTAACTATGTGCCCTTGACTTCAAGCAGGAATAAATGGTCCAATCAGGGAGCAAAGGAACCAAGGCCAAAGGACACAGGAATGGATCAAGGCCTGGCGAAGGAACAGCACGCCTCAAAAATTCCAGGACAATTGCGGGATCAAGCTAAGGGCATAGTTGCAAAAGAAGCCACAGGATCTCAATCATCAAATCAGATGGAGCAGCACACTGATCCAACGATCTCATCAGGTATGAATCCTACTTCACTAAGTAAACATTTACATGTTTTTATCATTAAATGAGAATACAAATTTTATCTCCCCCTCTCCAGCCAGAACCTTCATGACCCCAACCCCAACTCACTCCCCTTCTCCTTCACCCTCGACTCCCTCCCCGATAGACCCTCCACCACCCACAAAACTTGACCATTCTAGCTCCCCCACCTCTATTCACTTCCATGTCAGGTCAAGAGATATACCAACTTCAATAAAACAAAAAATCCCTCCCAAAGGTCTTGGAGCAAACTCCATCATCCCATATAAAGGAAGTGGAAGAGGAAGACCTTCCCATCTATCTAAGGCAAAGAATAAGGCCCTCAGGGATTGGGCAAGCGAAAAATAAAAAACTCTCTTTGGGGCACTTAGAGCGGTGCATGCCCCAGATGGGGTCCCAGAATGAAAATCCTCTCCATCAACTGTAGGGGTATGGAAAGCACCCAGAAAAAACTTTCCCTAAAGAGGATGCTCTCTGTCCAAACACTAGAAGTCATCCTTCTTCAAGAAACCATGGGGTTAGAACTGGAAGTAGAAAACTTGTTAACTTGAATCACACCACATTACACTTTCACAACACAGAGTGCAAGAGGACACTCAGGAGGATTAGCACTTGGATGGAAAAAATATTGTATTCGGTGCACAAACACCTGGGGGTCCTCTCTAGGGTTAGGGTATTAGGTATGCTAGGTGGAGACAAACCTAACCCTAACAATATTAAACATATATGGGCCTTATTCCAACAAAATGGAATTTTGGGACTCCTTTAGAAACTCTGGGCTAATAAAAGAAAGGAATTTGATCATAGGAGGGCATATAAACTTTACCTTGGGGGCACATGAAATCTGGGGGGAAAAGGTGAGAGTAGACCCCTTAGCCCCATACTTCAGCAACATCTTGATGGAGTCAAAACTGATAGACCTAGATCCTCATTTTTTAAAACCAACTTGGACAAACAGGTGGGTGGGATAAGAAAGAATTGCGAAGCGGTTGGATAGATTTCTGATTTCTGAGGATCTACTGGAGGGGGGATTTATGTTCAAACAATTGGTGGACTCTAGAGTAGAATCTAATCACTTACCCTTCTGTATGGAAATCAAGAAGCAACCAAAGAAGCCAGCCAACCCCTTCAAACTCTGCTTAGCCTATCTCAAAAATGAATAGGCACTTCAAATCATTCAATCAAATTGGTTTCTTTACCAAGCAGAAAATGGCATAAGGGATGGTGTCCATTTTACTCAAAACCTACTCAGAATAAAAAATCTCCTCAAAGACTGGGCTGCAAAAAATAAAGCTCAAGAAGACCAGGAAATCACCCAAATTGAGGAAGAGTTGAAACTAATCCAAAATAAAGATGGAGGAGGTTTTCTCACACAGGAAGACAGGGAGAAACTCTATTCATTGGAGGCCTCCATAAATAAAATCCTAAAGGAAAGATAGTAGGTTTTGAGGCTACAAAGCAAAGCAATATGGATGGAATGTGGTAATGATAAAACAATTCTTCTAGGCTTTTGCAAAAGGCAGGAGACAACAAAACACCATTTGGGAGCTAAAAAAAGAAAACAATGAGACAACAACAACTTTTGAGGATCTAGCAGAAATAGGGAAGGTTTATTTTGAAAATATATTCAAATAAAATCAATAAGCAACCATTGCTGAAGTAATCTGAATATCACACTTTTTTCCAGAGAGCATTAGTGAGGAAGATACTCTAGAGTTAATGGAAGAGGTTTCATAGGAGGAACTGAAAGCAACCCTCAACAGCTTTCAAAAGGACAAAATTCTAGGACCTCACGTATGGACAGTGGAATTTTTCCTAGCTGGGTATGATACTATTGGCTCTGATCTTCTGTAGTTAGTCAAAGAAACAAGGGTAAATGGCATCCTCCATTTCCCCATGAACTCAACCTTCCTAGCCCTAATTCCAAAAAAGGATAATCCAGAAATCTTGGATGACTACAGGCCTATCTCAGAGCTATGCAAAATCACTTATAAGGTAGTCACCAAGATAATTGTGCAAAGATTCAAGAAGGTACTCTCAAAACTCATCTCAAAGGAACAGTTTGGCTCTCTTGAGGACAGGCAAATTCACAAAGCTATTGGGGTTGCTTAGGAGGGCCTCCACAGTGCAAAGATAAAAAAAATGGGGTTTTTCTTAAAATTGATCTCTCCAAGTCCTTCAGTAGAGTAAGATGGATCTACCTAAGGCTGCTACTCACACATCTGGGTTTCAATTATTGGAGACATTTACCACCATACACACTCATTTTGGTCAATTTGGCCTAGATAAACCACTATCCTAAGTTTTATTGACTTAATTGACATCAGGGGAGCACTGTATGACATCAGCATGAGCACACCCATGCTTACCTTTAGTCAAGGAGGCTAACTAAGCCTTCTCCTACATTCAGGGAGGCTAATTGGAGCACTCTATGGGTGATCTGAGTGTCATAAATGCCCCATATTGCTAACTGATGGTTACAATCAGTTAAAAAGAGTAGTGAAGGCACCTTCCTTAATTAAATTGATTATTTAATGATTATTTAATGAACTAGAGTCAACAGGGGCACCTCCAACCACTTTTGATGGTCAGTTAAACTTTAGTTAATCTGATCAGGGTTCATTGGAGTCATTGATGCGCTACCACTTGTTGGTTGGCTTGCAGTGACATTTGTCTGAGCTACTTTCAGTTATACTTAGTCATTTATTGCACTTTGACTTCAGTTAGGGCTCAGTTGAATCAATTAGGGTTTTGATCAGTGGTTAACTTGAGTGTTCATTATGGATTACATTCAGTTAAGCTAGACTCACTCATTCAATTTGAATGACCTCCTTGGGAATTTGAATTGTCTTGGAATTCATACATCTGGCATGATCATTGTATTGTATTATTCATCATTCATTGATTATATAGAGAAACTACCTCCATTGCAGCACCATTTTTCCAATTTTATTATTTTTCCAGGTACACATGGGTCTTCTTTATCAAAAAGAAGTCTGAAGTTTGTGAAAAATTCACTGAATTGAAGGCCTTGCTTGAGAATGCATCTGGACAAAATATCAAGACCTTGAGATTTGGTAATGGTGGGGAATATGTCAGTAATGAGTTGCTGCACATATGCTCCCAAAGTGGTATTCAGGTCAAGCATTGAATTTCCTACTGTTAGTGTTTTCAACATTAAGCTAGCATTATCGGGATCTTTAACTAAGAGAATAACAAGTACAGCAATCAAACAAAAGAGACAATCAACATCATGTTTTTCCTCAAGGAAACCATAAAGGAGAAAACCCGACAACTTCCTCAGAGATAGAATCAACACCAAAACAGTAAAATCCCCAAAACAGTAAGTGATCTCCTGGTAGCAGTAACCTTCTTCTTATATAGCCCCAATGTCTTCTCCTTCCTCAAATATACACTACACTTGAGTTTGGATGAGTTGTGTGATCAATAGAGACTCCAGTTCTCTATTTATACTAATCCTGACATGACTAAAAACCTACTAGGGCCGACCTATACTAGGAGAGTCTAATAACCCTATTGCCTCAGAATTGCGGGGAAGTTTAACCCTTAGACAATCAGAGGGTTACTCACTATGACTTGACATGACTTGTTTACATTATTGATCCTCTCGATCGAAACATCGGGGCATGACAATATGACTCAATTACATTATAGATACATCCCAAAATAAACATCGGGTTACAATACATAAGATACATAGATGAATACATTTCGAAGTTACAAATACATCAACACTCCCTCTTAACTAGGAAGGTATTCTTTCGACACAATTTTCAGCACTGGTCTTCTTCTTTGTATTAGCTAGATCATCTCGTTATTTGCATCTCAAGTCTTTTGAGTCTTCAAGTCATCTTCATCTTTGGATCTAGATCATTTCTCAATCTAGATCATCATTGGACATCATAACTGGATCTGGATCATCACTCGATCTGGATCATCACTGGGCATCATCACTCGATCTGGATCATCAGTTGCTATCATCACTGGATTTGGATCATCACTCAATCTAGATAATCACTGGCTATCATCACTGTATTTGGATCATCATGGGTTCTATCTCATGATTCTTCTCGTCATAGGAAGTTCTACAAAGCTAGCCCATTTTCATGCTTGTTGTAGGCCTAGCCTCCATGTAGGTCTTCTTCAGCACTTATATCTGATCAACACATGATCAAAGAAAGGCTCATCATTTCTATCTAATCAACACATGATCGAAGATAGATACTGTACTTACATCTGATCAACACATGATCGAAGAATGGCGCATCATTTCTATCTGATCAACACATGATTGAAGACAGATACTGCACTTACATCTGATCAACACATGATCGAAGAAAGGCATTCCCAACACTTACATCTGATCTACTCATCAGAAAGGCACACCCAACACTCACATCTGATCATGTAGGAACCAATCCTATAATCATATCAGAAAGGGCCAGCACTTACATCTGATCAACACATGATTGAAGAAGGGCTTCAACATCTCTATTTTATCAACACATGATCGAAGATAGATACTACACTTACATCTTATCAACACATGATCAAAGAAAGGAATTGCACTTACATCTGATCAACACATGATCGAAGAAAGGCACATCACTTATATCTGATCAACACATGATTGAAGAAAGGCTCAGCACTTATATCTGATCAACACATGATCGAAGAAAGGCTCTGCACTTATATCCACCCAGACGGGAACACATCCTACTCACAATGATGGAAGGGCTTGCACTCATATCTGATCTTGTAAGAACCAATCCTATAATCACATCAGAATGGTCCCCAGTCCTCCTCAACTGAGCTACCTAGTAACTGACCAAGTGCCTCCATTCTCCTAGAGAATGGCAGTTGCCCTTACATCTTTCCTACTCGACAAAATGGCCAACACTCACATCTGACATGGAAGGAACTTAATCATTTAGCTATGATAGAATGGTTCAGCCCTTACATCTGATCAAGTGGGAACACATCCCTCTGTCACATCAGAATGGCTTCTCAGTCCTAGACTGAGTTTTCCTGGTAACTGACTAGGTGCCTCCATTCCTAGAATGGCAATTTCCCTTATATCTATCCTACTCGACATAATGTCCAGCACTCATATATGACATGGAAGGAACCAATCCTCTCACCATGATAGAATGGCTCAACCCTTACATTTGACCATGGAAGGAACCAATCCTCTCACCATGTCAGAATGGCTATGGGTCTCATCATTTTCTCTTGGAGGAAACCTCGATCTAAAGAACACCAAGCTTCTCCCTAAAGTACTCAAACTTCAGCCTAGCCAATGGCTTCATCAATACATCAATTATCTGTTCCTCTGTCGCAACATACTGGAGCCTTACTGCTCCCCTCTGCACCATATCCCTAATATAGTGATACTTGATCTAGATATGCTTCGACTTGTCATGGAATACTGGATTCTCTAACAACTTCACACAACTCTAGTTGTCACAATGTATACAAGTAGCATCCAACTGGAGATCAAATATATCTAACAGTAGCTTCCACAGCCATACTGCCTCGCAACTAGATGAACAAGATGTGACATACTCTACTTCAGCTGTACTCAGTGCCACACAAGATTGCTTCCTCCTAAACCAAGAGATCACACCTGATCCCATACTAAAGCAACATCCTGAAGTGCTCTTCCTATCAATGGCATTGTCTGCCCAATCTGAATCAACATAACCCTCCAGGTTAGTCTTTTGATTCACATCATACTTGAGCCCATAATCAATTGTACCCTTCAGGTACCTCAGAATATGCTTTGCAGTAATCAAGTGAACATTTCTTGGATATGTCAAGAATTGGCTCAAGGTGTTCATAGTAAAGCAAATGTCTAGTCTCATGTTCATCAGATACATCAATGACCCAATCATTTGACAATACATCATAGCATTAACCAACTCTAATAAAGCATCACTCAATAGCTTCAAGTTTGATGCCATAGGTGTGGCCATAGCCTTGCAGTCCATCATCCCAAACGTCTTCAGGTTCTCTATTGCATACTTCCCTTGTCTAGGGAAGATTCCATCTGTACTTTGCCACACCTCCATACCTAGAAAGTAATGCATCATCCCCAAGTCCTTCATTTCGAACTCAGCAGCAAGATTTATCTTCGTATCAGCAATCAACCCATCCGTACCTGCCACAAATAGATCATCTACATATAGTAGAAGCATTACTGGGTTGCCATCCTCAACCTTATAGTAAAGGTTGGAATCTGCTTTACTCTTGGTAAATCCCAAACTGGATAGAAAGCTATCAATTCTATTGCACCAGGTCCTGGGTGCCTGTTTCAAATCGTACAAGGCTTTCTTCAATATGCAAACATGAGACTCTCTGTCATGTGTCTCAAAACTGAGTGGTTGTTCTACATACACTTCCTCTTCCACTACACCATTCAAGAAAGTAGTCTTGACATCCATCTGGTGTATCTTCCATTTCATAACTGCAGCAAGAGCAAGTATTGATCTAATGGAAGTGTATCTGGCTATAGGTGCAAAGGTTTCTTCATAGTCTATTCCATCTTTCTGAGAGAAACCCCGAGCTACAAATCTTGCTTTATACTTTTCAATGCTACCGTCTGCAGCATGCTTGATCTTGTAGATCCATTTGGAAGTTACCACTGACTTCCCTTCTAGTCTTGGGACAACATCCCAAACATCATTCTTCATGATTGATTGATCTTCTTCGATCATAGAATCCTTCCATTCTTTCCATTCTACCATTTCTTCATAACTGGAAGGTTCTTTATCTATGGAATCACATAGTAAAGCTACATACCCGAAGCAGGATCTGGTCCTCTTTCTTTCTCTACGATTCTCTTCTCGAGCCCCATATCTTTCTGCACCTTGGATAAGTTCACGTACCCAATCAGGTTTCCTCTTATGAGGATTCTTCTCCAAAGGTGGATCTACAGGTCTTTGTGGTTCTTCAAAATCTCGATCGTCTTCTTGAGCTTCTTCGTTCATGGTTGTATCATGAATTCTGGGTGCTTCTGCTTCTGCTTCTTCAGGTTCTTTAGTACGTCTCTTTCTAGATTCATTGTAAGCTGTGTCTTCATCAGATGTCACATCCCTACTGATGTCAATCTTCTTGTATCCTAGAAAAAATATTATGTAAGCCTTCGAGCTTTCAGAGTATCCAACAAATATGCCCTTCTTTCCTGAAGGAGCTAATTTTGTTCTCTTCTCTTTTGGAATGTGCATGTACACAAGAAAACTGAATATTCTGAGAATGCTAACTTCTGGTTTCTTGCTAGAGAAGACTTATTCAGGAGTCTTATTCTTGAGTACTCTATGTGGAGTATAGTTCTGTACATACACCATTGTTCCGGCAGCTTCAGCCCAAAGATGCATAGGAAGATCTTGATCATGAAGCATGGATTTTGCAACTTCCATGATGGTTATGTTCTTCCATTCCGCAATCCCATTCTGTTGTGGATTATAAGGAGTGGACAACTCCCTCTTAATCCTTGATTCTTTGCATATCTATTTGAATTCATTCGAAGTGAATTCTCCACTGTTATCTGATCGAAAAGTCTTGATCTTCTTTTCAGTGTGGTTCTTGATCAAGGCTTTGAATTCCTTGAATTTGCTGAATACTTCGTCTTTGTTCTTCATGAAGTAAACCCATGTCTTTCTAGAAAAATCATCAATAAAAGACACATAGTATGCATACCCTCTTAGTGATTTTGATGACATAGGACCACATACATCAGAGTGGATGATTTCTAGTATGTCTTTGGCTTTGCTTTCGTTGCTGGGAAATGTCTTCTTTGTATTCTTCCCTTTCGCACATCCTTTGCAGTCCCCATCATGTTTTGCTCAGAATTCTGGAAGACCTTCAATAGCTTTGCTTCCAATAGGTAGTGCTCTGTAATGCACATGTGCAAGCCTTCTATGCCAAATTTCACTTGGCTCTACTGTTTCATGGATCAAGGCTTGTTCTGGATGGCCCTTCAATTTGTACAAACCTCCTCCTTGTTCTCCAATTACCACCGCATCATCAATAGTATTTCCTTTAGGCCACATGATGACTTGACCATCTATGAATGCAACTCTCATTCCTTTTGCATCCAATGCTGATATGGAGAGAAGGTTCTTCTTGAGTCCTAGCACAAACAATACTTCTTTCATTGTTGGATACTTACCAGAGTCTAGTTTATATGAGGATTCCCCACTACCTTTTATTGGATATTGTTAGTCATCTCCTAGCTTCACCTTGTGAGGTGATTCATGTTCTGATAGTCTTACAAAGGATTCCTTGAATCCAGTCATATGTTTGGAATCCCCACTGTCTATAAGCCAATCATCACTTCGATGAGTAATGTTACCTGTGAGAGAGGAGATCAGAACATATTCATCCTCACTTGAAGAATCTTCACTTTCATATCTAGATCTCTTCTTGGATGGTTCATCATCCTCTGCAGCATGAGCATGATGTCTTCTTTTGTTCCCCTTCTTCTTATGACAGTGACCCTTGTTCTTAGGACAGTCTTTTGCAAAGTGTCCTCTTTCATCACATGTATAACATCTCAATTTTGATAGGTCCCTTCTAATGTTATCTCTATGATGAGGATCCTTACCTTTGGGGTAATGAGATCTTCTTCTACTTTTCTTGGAGTGGACTATGAGAGATTGGTCTTCACTTCCCATATTCTCTTCTCAAGCTGCTATCCATGCTTCTTCTTGAGAACATTCTTCCCATAGTCTGCTGAATTTGACTAACTTCTTTCTAGAACAGATTCCTTGGATGAATGAATCCCATGACCTAGGAAGGCCATTCAGTGTTGCCATCACAATCTTAGCATTCTCCACTTCTCCATCTACATCTTCTAATTGTTCCTTGATCTAAGAAACCCTTGTCAAGTAAGACTAGACGGTCTCTACATTCTGAATATTCACATTCTTCAGTTGATTCCTCATAGTCATCTTCCGGTTTATGTGCTTCCCTTCAAACAATTTGGTTAGGGCATCAAACATAGCTTTAGGTGTCTTGAGAGAGGACACATGTGGGATAAGGTGATCCTTGATAGAATCAGCAATGATCCTCTTTTCCATAACCATATTCTTCTTATGTAATGCCTTCACCTCATCTCCCTCTGGAACTATAACCTCCTCATGAATGTAGGAGTCTAATTCATTCTCTTCCAGGACCACGGAGATCCTATAATTCTAGGCTCGGAAGTTATCAACTCACTCAAGATTTTCATCAAGCTTGGTATGATGAGACATCTTAAAATGAGAATCTCAAATGGAAATACAAAATATCTTAGATCTTACCAGGTCAAGATGTCGGATCTGAAACTTGAGCTGAAATCCTGTAGACATGGTTTAGGAGAAAATTAGGGTTTTACTTTTTCAGAGATCTGTCCACCCAAATGCCTTGAAATTTGTTCCTAACTTCAATTTTGGGGAGGAGATCAATCCAGGTCTGGGCTCACTGAAAAATTCATCTTCTATGAAAAGCCCTAATTTATGGCAGCAGTGTCGGGTCCAAAATTGAAAAACCTCAGAATTGGATTTTGTTTCGACAGAAAGATGCGCCCTAAGGAGGAGAGTTATTCCACCTTACTTTTGCTAAAAATCTATGGAGGAATATCCACAAACTAGGAATCCCTAGTTCCTGCAGCTGCATAGTGTCTTCTTCTCAGGTTAGCTCTGATACCATGTTAGTGTTTTCAACATTAAGCTAGCATTATTAGGATCTTTAACTGAGAGAATAACAAGTACAACAATCAAACACAAGAGACAATGAATGCAGTGTTTTTCCTCGGGGAAACCATAAAGGAGAAAACCCTGCAACTTCCTCAGAGATAGAATCAGCACCAAAACAGTAAAATCCCCTAAATAGTAAGTGACCTCCTGACAGCAGTAACCTTCTTCTTATCTAGCCCCAGTGTCTTCTTCCTCAACTATGCGCTACACTTGAGTGTGGATGAGTTGTGTGATAAATAGAGACTCTAGTTCTCTATTTATACTAATCTCAACATGACTAAAAACCTACTAGGGCTGACCTCTACTAGGAGAGTCTAATAAACCTAGTGCCTTGGAACTGCGGGGACTTTAACCCTTAGACAATCGAAGGGTTACTCACTCTGAATTGACATGACTTGTTTACATTATTGATCCTCCCGATCGGAATATTGGGGCATGAGAATATGACTCAATTACATTATAGATACATCCCGGAATCAACATCAGGTTACAATACATAAGATACATATATGAATACATTCCAAAGTTACAAATACATCAACACCTACACTCCCCAGCAGAAGGGTGTAGCGAAGAGGAAGAATCGGTCTCTCAAGGATATGACCACCTATATGCTGGAATCAAAGAAGTTGGATACAAATTTGTGGGCTGAAGTGATGCATGTTGTAGCATACATTTAGAATAAAGTGCCACACTTATCTGTGAAAGGGAAGACCCATTTCGAAGCATACTTCGAACACAAGTCGTATGTGTCGAACCTGCTGGTGTTTGGGTCCACTGCATGGGCCCCAATTCCACTTGATAAAAGGAGGGCTCTGCAACCGCAAAGCATAGAATGTCTATTTATTGGGTATCCTAATGAATCAAAAGGTTTCAAGCTTCTGGATATCAAAACAAAACAGATCATCACTAAAAGGAGTGTCAAGTTCGATGAGTCTCTTCAGGAGGTGGAACTAGTGAAGGAGAAAACTATTGAATTTCCTTCCTATTCTACTATAACACCCCGGTTTGGACCCCGTTGCATTAAATGTACATGATGTATATATTGTAATGAATCATGGTGTAGATCTAAAGTCCAATGCCCCACCATTGATTGGTTATGCTATGTTTAAGGTTGAAATTGTCACTGATGGTATATCAGGGCATGCGGCATACATATTGAGTTTTGTCATGATGTAAATATGCATCTTTAATTAAATAACCCGACCAACTACGTTCACAGCAACTAAATGAGAAGGAGGAATGATATTCACAAGGATAGAGGGGGGGGATGTCAAACCTTGAACCAATGGGAAAAATCCATGTGCCAGCTGTTAAACCCTGTTTGATTTTCCCATTTTTCCTTGTCTTATCCAACTACCACCTTAAACCATTCAGCTCAGTAGTTGGGGCATTTATTGTTTTGGGAGTGGGGGTGGCAATATTGTCAGTCCTTGCCCATCTACACACTCCACCAGTAATGAACCTCATGATGGGTAGAGAGATGACTACGCCTCTCATTCCACGCACTACAGGGACACCATTCTTTCCTTGGCTATTCATTCTCACGCACAGGAGATTTCCTAGTTTTACTCACAAAGTTTTTCCTCTACGGGCTTGCGGATGGTGTGGCTGTATATCTTCCTCACAGGCCAATTTGTGGCTTCTACATTGTTGCCACTCACGCAACAAGCTAGGAGCCATTTGGTCATTGTCACCCACGATTTTTCCTATGGAGAGCCATTTTAAGTTCAGGGACTGTGTGTAAGTTTTCCTCACTGATTTGTGGCTTGTGCATGTGTGTTTCCCTCTGTATTTTGGGGTCTAGTGCAAGTTTCTCTCACACATAGGTTGGGAGACTGTATTTCTTCCCCAGTGTGGCCTGTGTAACTATTTTCCGCTGCTTAGTTGTCCAGGTGGACTGATGTCTTTCCTCATGTTGTGATTGCATTTGCTGTTGCATTTGGGACTGTTGTAATTCGCTTGGGAGTCATTTTGGCCATGATAGGGCCAAGAACGACTCATGAGTCATTTTCCCTATTAAGCTGCAACAGCTGATTGATTGCATGTGTGCAATGGTTGGTCTTCAAATTGTGTTGGGAGCAGGGATGGGGGCTTGGTTTGCTTGATAAACCTGGTGGTTGGAAACCACATAAATAGAGCTAGAGGGCTAGCTTTCTTCTCCACGACCCTTGAATAGCACTGGAAGGGAATGCAGGGCTTGAGGGACTGTGTAGTAGAGAAGTGACTGATTCCTTGTGTTGGGTGTGTGTGGTTGTCTTAGAAGCCAGGCTAGTTCTGGTGTAGGTGTTCCTAGCTATGTAATGAGCTCACTAGCTTAGCATTTAGCCTTTCCCATCTCCTCGATGGCCTGATAAAACTGACCATCTTGGCTTGGCTATCTTGTTGATGGCCTGATAAACCCAACTGTGTTGGCTTGGCTGTGTTTTGCGTACCCTTGGCTATGTGTAAGCCTATTTATTCCTTATTCCTTGGAGAATCATGCCTAGCTCGGGGGTACCAGTGTTGCTGAGAGATTGATGAGCACACTGGCCTATGGTTGGGTGGAACGTTGCAGCGACGTAGTTAGTTGCAGAATGAGTTCTTCATAAGATAAGTGATCTTGTCGATTTTACTTCTACAATCGTATTTTCTGTTAATGAATGTGATGAACATGTTGAATGCCTGTAGGAATGTATGTTTGCTTCCGTTGTGTATGATAAATAGTTGCATCTGTGTATGTTCCACTTCAATGCATTCTGTTTCAGAATTTTCTTATGAATGTACATGTTCATGGGGCTCTTAGCTTGGATGGTTAACGCCATGGTAGCGTCCTCTTCTCCAATCAGAGAGTCGGGTACGTTACAGTGTGGTATTAGAGCTCATGTTGTAGCATGGGCCTGAATGGACCATGAAGATGCAGTGAAAAAAGCAGGATTTCTTTCTACCCAGCAGAGATCAGAAGTTGATGACAGAAAACTTCCACAAATTCGTCTAAGTGTTTGAACTGTCGGTTCATCGAAACAATTAGTGGAACAAACTTCCAATGTAGAGGAGAACTAGGTGGAAGCATACCCGATGGAGGACAGTTGGAAGGAAAATGGCAAAATTTTTTCTAAGTGATTCAATGTCCATCGGTGGAGTAAGTTGATTGAGTGCCCGCCATTGCGGATGGCTGGACAACTACGTGCCCGACGGGTAAGGCCTCCGACCGCTGATGCTAGCAAGAAAGTTTAAAAAATTTTCTTAGGCCCGAAATCATTGACTATCAGAAGAATATAGTGTTTTGTGTGTCGTCATTTCGGAAGTCTAGGGAACTAGTCTTCCGATGAAAAGAGACTGCCGATATCGATCAGGTTATGCCATAGTAGATTAGGCTGCCGATCGAAGGAAGATCGAAGATGATGGTTCGCCATTGCGGCTGTTGATGGAACTATTTCATTGATGAAAATAAGAGAATTGAGCCGATCAAGCGACAAAAAAGGAAGACTAAAGGGGAAAATTTCAAATTTTTCTAAGTCCTGGAGTCGTCAGCCATCATCGATGGTTAGTGAATAGAGCTTCCGACAGCCGATGAGTTATGGTCCGCGGAACCCACAGTAGGATCACTACCCACCGTTGCAGCTATTTAGTGAACTATCCTCCCAATGAACAGTGCTTAGCGGATCCAATCACCGATGAACAGTGGAGGACGTTAGTTGTGCTGACCACCAAAACGTCGGATTGATAGTTGAAATGAGATCCGATCCTGTACAAGGAAATTTTGAGTTTCTTGTGGGATTTCCCAGTATATTTCAACTATTTTTCAATGGGATTTTCAGCTATTTTTCAGTGGATTTTTAGGGCTAAAAAGGAGAAAGTGGAAGCAATCTTATGCGCCACAAGGGGGAAAGCCCCCTTGACCCCCGTTTTCCCCCTCAGACAAATGTTCCTTAATGAAGAAATTCTATGTTTCGGGAAAATTTGTTATTTTATGATTATTCCAGGAGAAGGTAAGTGATTCTGGTTTATATCAATGTTATGCATCTAACACTTGTGTTACTAACACGTTTGCAGAATCATAGTCACCTTCAAGGGTCGTATTCTAGGTAGTGTAGTTTGATAAGTAAGTGGCACTTCAGTCATGAGAACCCATGATGATGCCCAGGATTCTTTTGAGCATGCGCGAGATGCCATGGGAGAAAATGTTCGTAATAGAAATGATGACATAGAGTCTAATGGAAGGAGATTCCAAGAGACACCGTCAAATGTTGTAGCCACCATGAGAAGCTTGATCAAACCCCAGGAAGAGCAACATCATTTGAATGCTGCAATGTTGTAGAGTTTGACAGACTTGTAAAGAAAGATAGACTCTGGACGAGGTATAGCAAGCCCTGAAGGCAGTAAGAGCAGTACTAGGAGAAGGAGAAGGACTTCTAGTGGATCATCTGACTTTGAAGAATCCAACGGGGATTCAAGTTCTTCTTCTCATAAAAGAAAAAGAAAGAGACACCATAGGGATCGCCCTCGGGATGAATTTAAGAAAGCTAAACCTCCTACATTTGATGGTGAGGTAAAGACTAGACAAGAAGCTGAAGCTTGGCTCCTTGGGATAAAGAAGTACTTTCAAGTGCATGATTATTCAGGAAACATGAAGGAAAGAGTTGCCATATTCAACCTAAATGGAAGAGAATCCACTTGGTGGGAACACTTCAAGATGGTAAAGAGGATCATTGAAAGGAGACTTAAGTGGAAGCAGTTCAAGAAGTATTTCAAGTAGAAATACCTCTCTGACAGGTATTATGATGACAATATTAAGGAGTTCCATGAGCTGAGATTGGGATAGCAGACCATGGAAGAATATGCAAATAAGTTTTTGGAGTTGTTGAGGTATGTCTGGTACATCAGAGATGAAAAAGTGAAGGTCAAGCGTTTTTTGAGTGGATTGCCTTAGTCTTACAAAGATAGAATTGAGTTTTATGAACCTAGAACTCTTGAATAAGCAATAAGGAAGGCTAAGTATTGCTATGAGAAAAGCAAAGGTAAGCCGGATTACCATAAGGCATGGAAGGACAAGAAGAATGAGAAGTTTGACCAAGGAAAGAAAGGTTTCAAACCTTCTAACTTTAGGAATCAGCAGAAGCAGCCATCCCAAGCTGCGAGTAAACCAGTTGGAGTGACAAGAGAAAAGCCTAAAGATCCACAACAGAATAGAGGGCCACTCCAATGTTGGAAATGTGAAGGACCCCACATGCATAGGAATTGCCCACTCGAGAATGAGAGTGCAAGACCAGCCTATAAAATTCAAGGAGTAGAAACAGTGGGTCAATTAGCAAGGGAAGTCCCTAGGATTTATGCAGCACTGGAGAACCGTCAAGCAGATCACCAGTCAACTATGGTTGAGGTAGAAGGTAATATTGTTGAGCAATCTGTTTCTATTTTGATTGACCCTAGTTCTACTCACAATTACATTACTCCTAGAGTAGTGGAGATTTGTGTTTTTAAGGAAGTAAAGCATAGGAAGTCTTGGTTAGTTCAGCTAGCCACTGGAACTAAGAGAAAGGTCAGTGAAGTGGTGGAGAAATGTCCATTGGTCATGAATGGATTGGTCACATGTGTAGATCTAAATTTTATACCACTTGGTTCCTATGATGTTCTCATTAAAATGGATTCGTTAGAAGCTCACAGGGTGAAGCTTGACTGTTACAATAAGACTTTCGAGTGCATGAATGAAGAAGGGAACCTAGTAGTTGTGAAAGGTATTCCAAAGTTGATCTCAGTATGGAAGGTTTCAGCAATGTAGTTAAAGAATCTCTATAGGAAGGGTTGCTAGTTGCATGCAGCTCATATCTTGGAGACATCAGGAGATGAAACTCCGAGGTTGGAGGACTATCCGTTGTTACAGGAATTCAGGGATGTGTTTCCTGATGAGATTCCAGGGCTTTGTCCAAAGCGGGACATTGATTTCACTATTGAACTTGTGTCAGGAGCAGCACTAGTGTCCAAGGCACCCTACATGATGAGTACCCCAGAAATGCTAGAATTGAAGATGCAACTGCAAGAGTTGTTGGAAAAGAAGTATATCCGACCGAGTGTGTCTCCTTGGGGAGCACCAATTCTGTTTGTAAAGAATAAAGATGGTACACTCAGGTTGTGTGTTGATTACAGACAATTGAACAAGGTTACTATGAAGAATAAATATCCTTTGCCTAGGATTGATGACCTCTTTGATCAAATGATGGGAGCAAAGGTATTTTCCAAGATTGACTTGAGGTCTGGTTACCATCAAGTAAGAATCAAATATGAAGACATTCATAAGACAGCCTTCAGGACAAGGTATGGGCATTATGAGTTTGTAGTGGTACCATTTGGTCTCACAAATGCACCAGCTACATTTATCTGCCTTATGAATTGTGTCTTCAGCAAGTATTTTGACAAGTTTGTTCTTGTTTTCCTTGATGACATTCTTGTTTATTCTAAGAATGAGAAAGAGCATTAAGAGCACTTGAGATTGAGACTGCAATTTCTCAGGGAGCATCAGCTGTATGTAAAACTGAGCAAGTGTGACTTCTATAGAGATAGAATTCAGTATTTGCGTCACATTATCTCAGAGGAAGGCATATCTGTGGAACCTAAAAAGATTGAAGCCATTATGAATTGGCCTACTCCAAGAAATGTGACAGATGTAAGATCTTTTATGGGACTTGCAGGATACTACATGAGGTTCATTGAGGGATTCTCCAGAGTTGCACATGCCATCACTTCTTTGAAAAAGAAGCGGATGAAGTTCAAATGGACATCGAAGTGTGAAGAAATCTTCCAGCAGTTGAAGAATCTTCTCACCCATGCACCAGTATTGAAGGTTGCAGATCCAGAGAAATATTTTGTGGTGTGTACCAATGCATGCAGACAAGGGCTTGGAGGAATCCTTATGCAGGACAACCACGTGATATGTTATGAGTCGAGAAAGTTGAAGGAGCATGAGAAGAACTATGCCACTCATGATCTAGAGCTTGTAGCCATAGTACATGCCCTCAAGATGTGGAGGCATTACTTGATGGGTAGAAGATTTGAGCTCAGAACAAATCACTGTGGACTGAAGTATCTATTTGATCAGCCTACTCTGAATGCTAGGCAAGCAAGATGGCTGGAATTTTTATGTGAGTTTGATTTTGAAATCAAGCACATAAGGGGGAAAGAGAACAAGGTAGCTGATGCACTCAGCAGGAAGATGCAAGGAATGCATGTGGCATCTCTTAGTATTTGCCAATCAAATTTGAGGCAGCAGATTATTAGTCATGTTGCTGGAGATGAGTTATATGAGTAGGTAAAAGACAAATTGCAGAAGCAAGGTCTTGAGAAGAGGTATGAGGGATATAAATTGGAAGAAGATGGAATTCTCACTTTTAAAGGTAGGATTTATATTCCAGATGTAGCAAGTTTGAGGAGAGTTGTTATGGATGAAATCCATCAAGCTCCGTATTCTAGTCACCCAGGATATCAGAATGAAAAAGGACATGTCTATAAAGCAGTACTGCTTTATTGCTACATCTATAAAGCAGTACTTTTGGCCAGGAATGAAAAAGGACATGTCTAAGTACATTTCGAGGTGTATGAAATGTCAACAGGTAAAGGTTGAGCATCAACATCTAGCAGGTTTGTTGCAGCCTTTGCCAGTTCCGGAATGGAAATGGGAAGTTATTTCCATGGATTTTATTACAGGATTGCCGATGACTTGGAGACAACATGATTCCATCATGGTTGTGGTAGACAAGTTGACTAAGGCAGCACATTTTATACCAGTCAAGTCTACGCATAAGACAGATGACATTGCCAAGATCTTCATGAAGGAGATTTTCAAATTGCATGATTGCCGAAGGCAATAGTCTCTGATGGAGATGTCAAGTTCACTTCCAAATTTTGGAAGGGGTTGTTTGCAGATTTGGGTACAAAGCTAAAATTCAGCACTACATACCATCCTGAGACAGATGGGCAGACAGAGAGAGTTAATCTGGTACTTGAAGACATGCTCCGCATGTATGTAATGGAAAAACCAACCAAGTGGGAAGATTACTTACACTTGGTAGAGTTTGCTTATAGCAATGGACAGTAGGAATCCTAGGGGATGAGTCCGTATGAATATTTGTATGGAAGAAGGTGTAGGACACCTGTGACTTGGGATAATCCAGTGAATAGGATTGTGCTTGGGCTAGAATTGCTCAAGGAGATGGAGCAAGAGGTTGTAAATATCATGCAGAATCTGAAAGCAGCACAGGACAGACATAAAATCTATGTAGATAAGCATAGGGTGAACAGGGAGTTCAGTGTTGGGGATCATGTTTACCTCAGAGTGAGAGCAAAGAAGAGTCCCTTGAAGCTTGGAAGTTGTGCCAAGCTGTCACCTAGATATTGTGGTCTGTTTGAAGTGCTTGAAAGAATAGGGCCAGTTGCATATAGACTTGCATTGCCTACTAGCACTAGAGCTCATAATGTTTTTCATGTTTCTTTGCTTAAGAGATATGTACATGATCCTAACCATGTGATAAATTGGGATGTGATTCAGGTGGAACCTGAGGGAGAGTTCTGAATCGAGCCAATGCGCATCCTCGACAGGAAGGTCACAATTCTATGGAACCGCGCCATAGGTCAGGTAAAGGTACAATGGGAGCACTACGGACCTGAAGAGGCTACGTGGGAGCTAGAGGATGCCATGCGATTGGCACATCCATTTTTGTTCAATTATATGGAACACTAAGGTGATACCATTGTAGCATTTTGTTCAATTTTGTAAGCATTAAGGACAGTGCTATTGAAGGGGGAGGGGAATGTAACACCCCGGTTTTGACCCTATTGCATTAAATGTACATGATGTGTATATTGTAATGAATCGTGGTGCAGAGCTAAAGGCCAAGGCCCCACCATTGATTGGTTATGCTATGTTTCAGGTTGAAATTGTCACCGATGGTATATTAGGGCATGCGGCATACATATTGAGTTTTGTCATCATGTAAATATGCATCTTTAATTAAATAACCTGACCAGCTACATTTGCAGCAACTAAATGAGAAGGGGGCATGATCTTCACAAGGATAAGTGGGGGGGGATGTCAAACCTTGAATCAATGGGAAAAATCCATATGCCAGCTATTAAACCCTATTTGATTTTCCCATTTTTCCTTGTCTTATCCAACTACCACCTTAAAACGTTCAGCTGAGTAGTTGGGGCATTTATTGTTTTAGGAGTGGGGGTTCCAGGGTTGTCATTCCTTACCCATCCACACACTCCACCAGCAATGAACCTCATGATGGGTAGAGAGATGACTACACCTGTAATTCCATGTACTACAGGGACACCATTCTTGCCTTGGCTATTCATTCTCATGCACAGGATATTTCCTAGTTTTACCCACATAGTTTTTCCTCTACGGACTTGTAGATGGTGTGGCTGTATACCTTCCTCACAGGCCGATTTGTGGGTTCTGTGTTGTTGCCACTCACGTAGCAATCGGGGAGCCATTTGGTCATTGTCACCCACGATTTTTCCTGTGGAGAGCCATTTTATGTTCAGGGACTATGTGTAAGTTTTCCTCACTGATTTGTGGCTCATGCATGTGTGTTGCCCTCTATATTTTGGGGTCTGGTGCAATTTTCTCTCACGCACAGGCTGGGAGACTGTATTTCTTCCCCAGTGTGGCCTGTGTAAGTCTTTTCTGCTGCTTAGTTGTCCAGGATGGACTCCTGTCTTTCCTCATGTTGTGATTGCGTTTGCTGTTGCGTTTGGGACTATTTTAATTCTCTTGGGAGTAATTTTGGACACAATAGGGCCAAGAACGACTCAGGAGTTGTTTTCCCTATTAAGCTGCAATAGTTGATTGACTTCATGTGTGTAATGGTTGGTCTTTGGACTGTGTTGGGAGCAGGGATGGGGGCTTGGTTTTTTTAATAAACCTGGTGGCTGGAAACCACACAGATAGAGCTAGAGGGATGTCTTTATTCTCCACAACCTCTGAATAGCACTGGAAGGGAATGCGGGGCCTGAGGGACTGTGTAGTAGAGAAGGGACTGATTCCTTGTGTTGAGCGTGTGTGGTTGTCTTAGAAGCCAGGCTAGTTCTGGTGTAGGTGTTCCTAGCTCTGTAATGAGCTCACCAGCTTAGCATTTATCCTTTCCCAACTCCTCAATGGCCTGATAAACCTGACCATGTTGGCTTGGCTATCTTGTTGATGGCCTGATAAACCCAACTGTGTTGGCTTGGCTGTGTTTTTTGTACCCTTGGCTATGTGTAAGCCTGCTTGTTCCTTATTCCTTGGAGAATCATGCCCAGCTTGGGGGTGGTAGTGTTGCTGAGAGATTGATGAGCACACTAGCCTATGGTTGGGTGGAACGTTGCAGTGACGTAGCTGGTTGCCGAATGAGTTCTTCATAAGATAAGTGATCTTGTCGATTTTACTTCTGCAATCTTCTTTTCTGTTAATGAATGTGATGAACATGTTGAATGCCTTTAGGAACGTATGTTTTCTTCCGCTGTGTATGATAAATAGTTGCATCTATGTATGTTCCACTTCAATGCATTCTGTTTCAGCATTTTCTTATGAATGCATATCTTCATGGGGCTCTTAGCCTGGATGATTAACGCCAAGGTACCATCCTCTTCGTCGGTCAAAGGGTCGGGAATTTTACATATACTCAATATTTGGATGATAAAATTGGGGGTGATGACCCTGATTTGGATCCTATGATTTCTGATATCAGTTGTTAACCTAAAAATCACCCACATAACTCTTAATGGCCTACACCACCCAAGGACACCACCTTACAACACTCATTTCACTCCATAAGACCTTCCATTTGACCCCCACACCTCCAAAAGAGCCCAAGGATGAAGAAAAGGGCTAAAAACCCCAAAAAGGAGCCTAAAATATCCCCCTAGGAGTTAAATCCCTAAAAAAAGTGCTAAAACCCTAAAAAGAGCTAAAGATAGGGTGGAAGGGGATAAAGGCACAAAGAAGGGGATAAAACCCTGACCAAGGGATTAAAACCCTAAAATCCCTTGGAAAAGCTATATAAGGAGGGTGGGGGGTGACTCTCAAAACACTCCTCACTTTCCTATTGTTATGCTTCCAGTGGATGATTTGAGACCTTCGCCTCTCAAACCACCCACATTCCCTCTCCTCCATTTCCATCCCATCAAGCCATTTCTTCCCAACCAAGAGAGAGGTGCTCCCATGAGCTAGGGCATGGTGGCCCATTTCCACCCAAGTGAGGTATAACATTTCTTTTCATGTTTATCTAATTGTTTTTTTTTTCTAACGGAAATTTTTATTTGCAGGTTCTATTGTTGACATTGTTTGTAGGTTTGCCATTGTAGTATCTTAGGCTGCTTGCAGGTTTCAAGGAGGCAGAACCCTAACCCATTTTCTGTAGAGGGGTTCACAAGGGCTTCATCTCCCTCTTTCTTTTATGTTATTAGCTCATAGTTTAGTCTAGTTTTAGTTTTCTATCACTAGATTAGCTTAGTTTATTTTAATATTCTGTTTATTCTATTCCATTTCATTTTTTCCTGTTTTCAAAGAGTAGGAACCTACCTTTGTGCCCTATAGGCACAAGGGAGCCATTCTTGCTCCTGCAGTGAGGAGAAATCCTCATTACAGCTTTGGCGACTCAGCTGGGTCAATCCCACAGGATCCCTGGTCCAAAAATTTCAAGTTTTTTCAATTTTACCCTAGTTTTCAGAAATCTTATGTTAGATCTATCTTAAATCTACTTTATTTCCTATTTTAGTCAGTGCCGAAGCCTCTTCTAGGCTGAGCCGAGTCAGACTGACCCCACTACCAGTTACTGTCGGCCAAATCTGACCCTGCATCATAACAAAAATCCTTTCCAGAGAAGGGCACTCTTATCAGGGGAAAACGTGAGACTGGGGCACTCTTAATTGGAAAACAGGTGCACCCAGGGTGCATTTAATCCCCAGATAGGAACGACTTCATCCCAAAACCTCAGGTTGTGTCTATTTTTGAATTCTATGCGACCCCCTCGTTCATTTCTAGAAAAATCTCACAGCCCCCTCGCTACATTTGGTCAGAAATGTGCAGCTTGTCACACATAAGTTGAATTTAAGTTTAATTGATAGTAATTTTAAGTTTCAGAGGACTGTTAGTGCATCCCAGCTACCTCTGTCCACCATTGCAGGTCTTTTTTAGTTCCAGTTTTTATTTTCTACAAATCAATCCATGAACAATGTGTAAATCTTAAATCAATTGTTAAGGCTTAATAAAATGAACTAGTCTAACTAAAAGTAATTTAAAAATAACCATCTTGGTGCCCCCTTCCTCCTCTACCTAGTCATCACCCTCCAATGTATTCTGGGATACGAGGAAGGGTAATCTCGTATAGATCTAGGTACTCCATGGTATTTTTCCCAAACCACTAAAACCAGGTGACCTGGAAGGTAGACGGGATAGAGAAGGAGGGCTTCTCACGACACTAAGCGTCCTCCCTGTTGACCAACCTAGCACTTGGGAGGTGACCTGAGGATCTATGAATGGGCTTAGTCCCATTGTGTTGAAAGCCCGCACCTTCTGTTGGTTGAAGAAGAATATCACTAAGAGGTAGACATTTAGTTAGGCCAACAATCCAGGGTTAATCACTATACTTGCTCACAAATTTCTGTTTATGTTTGCATACAAAACCATGATATGAACTCTACCATGAATTCATAAACCATATTGCAAAAAACCAAATATCAGAAAAAACAAGAAAACCAACACACCATACCAAATAATTAACCCAACTCAGTTCATGATGCTGAATAAGCCTTAAAATTTACCAAATTTACACTAACTTTAATCAATTCTACAGTCTTTGAGAACATAAGTCCTTGAGTGCTTCAACTGTTAGTTTTTCATCATATAAGCTAACATTATGATCTTAGGATCTTTTAACTGAGAGACTAACAAGCACAACAATAAAACATAAACACGTCACAAGAGATAAGAGACACAAAGAGTTTTCCTTGGGGAAACCATAAAGGAGAAAACCCCACTACTTCCTCAGAGATAGAATCAGCACCAAAATAGTAAAAGCCCCAAGACAGTAAGATGATCTCCCGACATCAGCGGTCTCTCTCTCTCACACTGAGAGAGCTTCTCCTCTCTCACTCATGAGCTGCAATGAGTGAGTGTGAGTGTTGCAAGTGAGATAAATAGAGAGGCTCACTCTCTATTTATATTCTTTCGTTCACTTGAAGTGCACTCCAACATGTCGGCCTCACTTAACAATTACTTACTAGAGTCGACATCTCTAGGAGTGTATAATAACCCTAGTTCCCCACAACTTATGGGGTCTTTGCCTCCTCTAACCAACAAGGATGTTTATCCTTAACATAATGGTGGGGACTATTTCCCCAACTTACAATGACTCACCTAGGGTTGACTTCACTAGGATATTCTAATAACCCAAGGGCCCCACAACTATGGGGAATTTAACCCTTGAAAAATAGAAGGGTTACCCACAATGACTTGACATGACTTTCTCATTATATAAACTTCCCAGAATAAACATCGGGGTATGACATGACTCATATACATTACAATACATCCCAGAATGAACATCGGGTTACAATAGATAAGAAATACAAGTGAATACATTCCGAAGTTACAATTACATCAACACTCCCTCTTAACTAGGAAGGTATTCGCTCGACACAATTTATCAGCACAAGTATTCTTCTCTGTATCATTTTTGGTGATCGTTAGGTCTTTGTCATCTTCAAGTCATCTTCATCTTCAATTCATCTTCATTTGTAAGTCATCTTCATTTGGATCTGGATCATCACTTGATCTGGGTCATCATCACTGAATATGGATCATCATCACTCGATCTAGATCGTCATTGGCTATCTTCACTGAATCTCGATCATCACTCGATTTGGATCATCCCTGGTGCTATCCCATGATTCTTCTTGTTACAGGAAGTTCTACAAAGCTAGCCCCTTTTCATGTTGGTTGTAGGCCTAGCCTCCATGTAGGTCTTTTCTAACACTTATATCTGATCAACACATGATACAAAGAATCGCTCATCATTTATATCTAATCAACGCATGATGTGAAGATAGATACTGCACTTACATCTGATCAACACATGATACAAATAATGGCATTCCCAGCACTTACATCTGACATACTCATCAGAAAGGCACACCTAGCACTCACATCTGATCATGTAGGAACTAATCATATAATCGTATCAGAAAGGCCCAGCACTTACATCTGAGCAACACATGATATGAAGAATGGATTCAACATCTCTATCTGATCAACACATGATGCAAAGATAGATACTGCACTTACATCTGATCAACACATGATGTGAAGAATGGCACAGCACTTACATATGATCAACATATGATGCGAAAAATGGCTTAGCACTTACATCTGATCAACACATGATGCGAAGAATGGATCTGCACTTACATCCACCAAGTGAGGGAACACATCCCATTAATGATGGAAGGGCTATGCACTCATATCTGATCATGAGGGAACACATCCTAGCAATCATATCAGAATGGCCCCTAGTCCTCCTCGACTGAGCTACCTGGTAACTGACCAGGTGCCTCCATTCTCCTAGAGAATGGTAGTTGTCCTTACATCCGACCTACTCATCGGAATGGCCAACACTCACATCTGACATGGAAGGAACCTAATCCTTTAGCCATGAAAGAATGGTTCAGCCCTTACATCTGATCAAGTGGGAACACATCCCTCTATCACATTAGAATGGGTTCTCAGTCCTAGACTGAGTTGTCCTAGTAACTAACCAGGTGCCTCCATTCCCAGAATGGCAGTTGCCCTTACATGTGTTCTACTTGATAGAATGGACAGCACTTATATTTGACATGGAAGGAAGCAATCCTCTCACCATGATAGAATGGCTCAGCCCTTATATCTGACCTACTCATTAGAATGGATATGAATCTTAGCACTCATATCTGACATGGAAGGAACCAATCCTCTCACCATGACAGAATGGCTCAGCCCTTACATCTGACCATGAAAGGAACCAATCCTCTCACCATGTCAGAATGGCTATGGGTCTTATCACTTTCTCTTGGAGGAAACCTTGATCTGGAGAACACCAAGCTTCTCCCTGAAGTACTCAAACTTCAGCCTAGCCAATGGCTTCGTCAATACATCGGCTATCTCTTCCTCCATCACAACATATTGGAGCTTCACTACTCCTCTCTGCATCATATCCCTAATATAGTGATACTTGATCTCGATGTGCTTCGACTTGTCATGGAACACTGGATTCTCTGATAACTTCATGCAACTTTGGTTGTCACAGTGTATACAAGTAGCATCCATCTGGAGATCAAATAAATCAGACAGTAGCTTCCACAGCCATATTTCCTCACAACTAGCTGAACAAGCTGCGACATACTCTGCTTCAGCTGTACTCAGTGCCACATAGGATTGATTCCTACTAAACCAAGAGATCACACCTGATCCCATACTGAAGCAACATCCTGAAGTACTCTTGCTATCGATGGCACTGCCTGCCCAATCTGAATCAACCTAACCTTCCAGGTTAATATTTTGATTCACATTGTACTTGAGCTCATAATCAACTATACCCTTCAGGTACCTCAGAATATGCTTTGCAGCAATCAAGTGAACACTTCTCAAATCTATCAATAACTGGCTCAAGGTGTTCACAGCAAAGCAAATGTCTAGTCTCGTGTTCAACAAATACATCAATGACCCAATCATCTGACGATACATCATAGCATCAACTGTATTTGATGAAGCATCACTCAATAGATTCATGTTTGATGCCATAGGTGTGGTCATGCAATCCGTCATCCTGAACCTATTCAGGATCTCTACTGCATACTTGCCTTGTCTACACCTCCATGCCTAGAAAATAGTGCATCGACACATAATAGGAGCATCACTGGTCTTCTGCCTTCAACCTTGAAGCAAAGGTTGGAATCTGCTTTACTCTTAGTAAATCCTAGAGTCATCAGTAATCTATTGTTATAGCGGATTTCACCACACTAGGTGAATCACACATTGTATGGCCTTCCCCTGTCCCGCTGCAGACTCATTAGCCCCTATGGACCACTTTTTGTCTTTCAAATGTGTCCTTGATCATCCCTAAAAACATAAGAAAAGTGATATACGCGGATTTTTCCCCTATAACTACGTACATATATGGATATTCCCCATATAGTCGTGTACATAGGGATGTATGAATAATCCAAATCCTTTTGGAGCGTTCCTTGACTTGGATCCGACTCGTATGACTCCTGGCCTTCCATATGCCTTGAGATCACACGGATTCGACCTTTCAGTATCCCTTTGAAAAGCTATATAAGGAAACCCTTGAGACATTGAAAGAATAAGAGAGAATTGAGAGTAATGAAACTATAGTCCATTGTTGCCAGAACTTATGCTTGAGTCTGCATCCCTTTGTCCCTTGGAGCACTGTTGTGTTCTTCCCAAGCTTTCTTTTTACTAGTAAGCTTGCTATTGAAGTGATGGAGGATTGAGGTGGTGGAGGCCCAAGTGGGGGATTCAGTTTCTCCGGTTCACAGACGTGCTGTCAGAGGTTGTCACTTGTAATCTCTGATTCATATTAATAGAAATATCTTTTCCTGTCCAGTAATGTGTATTTGAATGAATATTGTATCCATTGGAATATGTCAAATGCTTTTACATTATTGATTATATATGCTAGAATAGATCTAACACCATGAAATATAGTATGCTTGTATTGTTTACTTGTTGTTGAGGAAGTATTCTATCAATTCAAGTTGAATATTGGAAAGCTCAACGAGGATCTACTTCAACTGTCTAGAATAAGGTATGAGGTTTGATCCTTTAGTGTTAGACATTTTATTTCTATTGCATATTGGGAAAGATTGATTTCTGGAATCTAGGTGTCTGTTGTGGTACCCCAAGCCATAGGAATTTCTCTCCATAACAGAAATGGTGACTCCACTGGGGAGTTCCTAGTAATTGTCCTTTGGGGGTTGATTTCTTGGCATTCAATGTATTTGAATTGCTCTCTCTCTCTTGTCTCTGTGTCGGGTATGGGGGCATGTATGCCTGGTAGATCTTGATTGGTGTGAATTTAGTCTCAGCCTGTCTGTTTGCCTTGAATTTGTGCATCTTTTTCTTCCTGTACGCGGGTTTGTCACTTACAGTCGCGTATACACGTGGTTTCCCCTGGGATTTCTGTGTATACACGCGGGTTTACTGGGCACAGTCGCGTATACTCTGGTTTTTACCTTTTTGTGGAAGATAGTGGATTGCTGGGTGAATTGTGTTAGTTGCTGAGTCTCCTTTGGAACTGCCTGAGTATGTTAATACCTCTGTTTCTGACCAGAAATGTTTTTTTAGCCTAGATTTTTTCTTTTAGGAAAGTTCTTGTCATGGCATCTTTGATTTTTTGTTTGCGATTAGTGCATTAGAGTCCTTTTGCCTTAGTGCTTTGCTAGAATGCTGTTTATGTGTGCTTGCAGAGTCTGGGGTGGGTAGAATCATTCTTTTGCTTTTTGTATCTCTTTATTTTCAAAAAATCCAAAAACATTTGCTTATCATCATGCATTGCATTTTGCACTTTGCATTGTACTTGCACTAGACTAGATTTGCTTTGGAGTAATAGTTAGGACTTCATATAGGGAAATTTGCATTCAGCATTTGAAGAAGAAATTGTGCATTACATGTAGTACGCATACCCTGTTTTCTTGGACACAATGCATTTGCATTGATTGTTAGGTGTGCATTTTTCTTCTTGTTGCATCATAAACACCATTAGTTGCACGACCATATCCTATTTTTGAGTAATAAAGCGAACTAAAATCAACGCTAATTAAAATGAATTACACTCTTTTCTTTTCTAGGGTGCACCAACAAGCTTAGGTTTTAGGATCTTGGAATAGTTCATCATAAGTCAATTCTCCAAGATCACTAAACAACAACAACTAGGTGTCTGTCCAGGGAGTGTGTGAAATCCTTGATATAACTAGCATTCTCAGGATCCTCTTCTCAAAAGGGAGTTAAGCACGAGGCAGTGTGAGTGGTTATTGATTCGGATGACCCCTAGTCATAACTGAGTAGCACCGGCGATATTGCCAGGATTGTATTCGTATCTAGGGGCTTTTTCGAGAGTTTCGGGCTTTGCTACCCTGCCCATACGGTCAATCCTGCCTACGACTGTCTGCCTGAGCTTTGATTATATTGAGGTGACCTTAGTGACCTTACCTAGGATATCGAGGGGGTACTTGTAGAGGTTATTCTGCATGTGTCTCGGCCAGGTAGAGGTCGGACAGCACAGTCGCTTTATGCGTTGAAGCTGAGGGCCATGATAATTGGTTTCGTACCTCTGCTTATAGTGTATGGGAGTTTTGAGCCTCTCCCAGGTGAGACAGACCTACTACATTTAGGAGCTCACATATCCTCCCCCTGGTTTTCTTGTATTGTTGGCTGTAGATTTTCTTAGGAGTGTGCTCTTTGTGCGCTAGTTGGCCTTTGGGATCGCGGTTACTCTATTATATTTATGCTCTTGAGTTCAGGTCCTTTTATTTTTTGGCATGCCTAGTATCCTATCACCCATATTGGTCCTAGTACGGACCCTGGTGTCAGACTTGGGGGCATCACAGCCCCTTACCATGCTCATAGATTTGGGAATGGTCATCTTCCATCCTCTACTCCATTTGTGGAGGATTTTTCCCTTCACTCGGTCTTTACACCGGTGGTCACCCTCATGGGGGTGGTGGTGGATGCATGAATGTTGGATCTACACCTTATCTTCCTTTTTATGTCTCATCATTCACCACATTGTTTCCTTTGGGTGCTGTTCTCATGATCATTCATCCCTATATCCTATAGTTTGGATTCTATATTGACTATTTTGGGGTGTTTTGGACTAATATGGTTGTCATGTAGGATCCAATTTTTGTACACTCTCTCTGAGGTTTCGACCCTTTCGTTCCTATCACAGGTATTATGTCTGAACTGGCATATAGGTTAGGATTTCACATTCGTTTGCATTTTGCATGACCTTATGAACATGTCACTTTATCCTTAGGTACGAACCCACTCTATTATGTCACGGAACCTTCTTGCTGCTATAGAAGTGGCATGATATGAGTGGTAGAGCCTCACCTTACATGGGTACCCTAGTTAGCACCTTATTTGTAGTTGGTTCCCATGCTGATGTTTCTCCCTTTAGGGTGTGGGAGTCCGTTGTATAGTATTGCCATGACATTTCGCAAGAGCCTCATACTCCTCTTGATCTTATGTTGGCCATGATCCCCCGGAATCCCTTGTATCAAGTTGTGGATGCATTATCATGAGCTTTGCCTGTCTTATTGAGCTTTATACTGGCTCCCCTAACATTGCATTTCAGCCGTATAGCCTGAGCTTGTCTCATGTCTAGCCATGCAGAGCCTTTGTTTATATCCTTCGCAGCTTGATTCCCTTTTTTACCGGGAGGGGATTTTCCCCCGAGTGTCGATATCCTACACATGTATCCTTGCATTGAGCATAGGTATGTTCCACTGCTTGGAACTAGTTTGTTTTCCCTAAATGACACTCATCTCCTCCTAGTTTGTAAATATAAAGCTAGTTTATTCTTTTTTCAAGCTTTTCAAATAACTGAAAAAGACCAAAAAAATTAAAAAACCAAAAAGCCGGACAAGAAAAGATATTATCTTTGGCAGCTGTCGAGTCGTGTCGCCTTCAAACAGAGCACTGTATATCACATCCATTGGTTGGGTTATAGTTTGACTTAGGAGCTGTACTCGTTATCTGAGTTTATCTCCACCGACTAGTTAAGCTTCCAGTCCCTATGGAGCCTCTATTGATGCCTCCTACGTCATATAGATGTCCCAGTTTGTATATCGAGTATATGCTACCTTCATTCAGTCACCATACGCCGTTATGCTCTTGTTCGAAGGAAGTTGAAACCTGAGTCGGCCATTCCTCAGTTATCTTGACTTTGCATGTCGGCCATTCCCGGTACATTTACTGGTTTGTGCACCTTATGATCGAGTCCTTCCACATTATACAGCCTTGCTGAGTACCTCATGTTGGATGATGGGGGATGCCCTAATGCCCTCCTTCCATCAGATTTCATCCCATCGACTTCAGATCATTTATTCTGGGATTGGAGTCTAGAGTCATTTTGAGTGCCTTGAGACTTGCAGTCATTAGTGGTAGGTTCTCTCGCCATCGACAGTTTTAGGAATACATCAATGTCCCCTGATCGATGGATTCTCTCAAGTGTTCAACCTCAACACATTTATTCACACTTGTTAGTTTGCACTCTAGTACCTTGATTCTCATTTTCATTATCGGTGGGTGATCTCGCGTCTGTTAGCGGTATACATCAATGACCGGTAATCAGACGATGGACTACTATGTTTGACCTCAACACCTCTATTCACATAGTAGGACATGTACTCGTAGCGGTGTGTGTATAAGACCTTCCAGATTGGTGGCATCCATTATATGCTACCTCCTTGATCGTGCCAGTGTTCATGAGATTTCAGCTCTCGTGACTTGTTCCAGTATATGTCAGACATTTCCAGCCACTATGGAGATCTTGATCTATTATATATCTTCAGCCTTTGTGGAGATCATGGTCCTTTGTATATCTTCATCATGGAGATTCTGATCTATGTATATTGTACATGGCAATGACCACATATGTGTTATCATGTTTCATGCCTATTCATGGCCATTGTACTCTTATGTATCCGGGACTGCTATATGTATTTGTAGTTATATGCAAAGTTGTATTATGGTATTATGCTGATTGGGTGGCTGGTCTTCCATTGGGTACCTTCATCACTTCACTTCTGTGATGGACTTATAATGTATTTAGGCCATCGTATAACCCCTTTGATCTCATACATTAAGGGGCATCTGTTATAGCAAATTTCACCACACTAGGTGAATCACACATTGTATGGCCTTCCCGTATCCCGCTGCAGACTCATTAGCCCCTATGGACCACTTTTTGTCTTTTAATGTGTCCTTGATCATCCCTAAAAACATAAGAAAAGTGATATACACGACTTTTTCCCCGATAATCGCGTACATACGTGGATATTCCCCATATAGTCACGTACATAGGGATGTATGAATAATCCAAATCCTTTTGGAGTGTTCCTTGACTTGGATCCGACTCGTATGACTCCTGACCTTCCATATGCCTTGAGATCACATGGATTCGACCTTTCAGTATCCCTTTGAAAAGATATATAAGGAACGCCTTGAGACATTGAAAGCATAAGAGAGAATTGAGAGTAACGAAACTATAGTCCATTGTTGCCAGAACTTATGCTTGAGTCTGCATCCCTTTGTCCCTTGGAGCACTGTTGTGTTCTTCCCAAGCTTGCCTTTTTCTAGTAAGCTTGCTATCGAAGTGATACAGGATTGAGGTGGTGGAGGCCCAAGTGGGGGATTTAGCTTCTTCGGTTCGCAGATGTGCCGTCAGAGGCTGTCACTTGTAATCTCTGATTCATATTAATAGAAATATCTTTTCATGTCCAGTAATGTGTATTTGAATGAATATTGTATCCATTGGAATATGTCAAATGCTTTTACATTATTGATTATATATGCTAGAATAGATCTAACACCATGAAATATAGTATGCTTGTATTGTTTACTTATTGTTGAGGAAGTATTCTATCAATTCAAGATGAAGATTGGAAAGCTCAACGGGGATCTAATTCAACCATCCAGAATAAGGTACGAGGTTTGATCCTTTAGTGTTAGACATTTTATTTCTATTGCATATTGGGAAAGATTGATTTCTAGAGTCTAGCTGTCTATTGTGGTACCCCAAGCCATAGGAATTTCTCTCCGTAACATCTATCCATCATGTCGTACCATGTCGAACCTCAAGATCTTCTACAGTCACTCCCTCTGAAGCAGAGCATCATACTCCCTCTATCTTCCGTACTCTATGCATTGAAGCATTCTGTACTGGAGTGACAAGTAGTATCCATCTAGGATCATTGGATACCAAGATCCTCTATTTTGAACTTTTTCAAAAGTTCTTCTCACATCCATCTTGTGAGCTTGTCATCCTTTATCAACCTTGTAGCAAAGGTTAAGATATTCATCAAGCTCATCATGTATATGTTATCCCATGGGTGTCTTTTGAACTCATACAAGGCCTTCCTTCATTTGCACACATGATTATGCATGTCATGTGACTTCACTTCCAGTGGCTGCAAATGTCTCTTCATAGTATATGCCTTCTTTTCGTCAGAATCCTCGTGCTATGAATCTTTCTTTGTATCCCATGATGTTTCCATCTACTGCATGATGGAAATACGAACTTCTCTTTAGGTCTCGATACTGCATCCTAGACATCATTCTTCTTGAACTGGTCTTCTTGGTTACTTCTTCATATTTGGAATATCCTGCATCAATGATGTCACTGCATTCATCTTATTATTCTTCATCTTTGAACTGTCCTCGCTTGTTCTCTGGAACAAGTCTCATTCTTCTTTGCTTGTAGGCGATTATATATGCGATCTTTCCTACAAGTCAAATGCATTTGTATAGTTAGAAACATTTCATAAGGAATATTTATACTGGCAATTTCTTATGCATAAATATATGATCATGCAACTACTTTAGCCAATACAACATTCATCCATATCTCACTGAAACTTTCTAGATGCCTTCCATCTCTACCAGGACAACATTGAGATTGTGCACTAATCCAATATGTCAGCAAAGAGGTTCCATTCTAGATAAGTAGCAATGGAGAGTTGTATAGCACCATGAGCTACTTACCCATCACATGCATATTAGTAGTATACTATCGTTAATGCAAACATTCTATCATGCATAATACATCAACTGAATATAAACAAATGCATAACAAAATAATATTATGAAATGACAATTGAATACTTATGTTTATTTGATTTGTGGGTGTACTCCTTCTTGAGCCTTCAGCTTCATCGTCTTCTTCATTCATGATAGCATCGTTTCTTATCCAAATGATAAGGTGGATAAGAAGTTCTTCAACAGTTGAGATCTTCATATTCCTCATCGATTGAGGGATCTTCTTTGTATGGTGAGATCTTGATCTTCAGTTGCTCCCATATTCTCTTCTCTTCTTATGATTCGAGCTTCTTCTTCTTCCCAAAGTCTGTTGAAAGTAATCACTTCCTTCTGGCACACTTCCTCGCATGAATGAATCCCATGATCTTGGGAGGCCATTCAAGGTGGCCATGACCACTTCTGCATTCTTCACTTATTCTTTTACCGCTTCAAGTTGTTCTTGATTTGAGAGACTCTTATGACTGCATGGTCTCTGCATTCTGGATCTTCACATTCTTCAACTGGTTTCTTAAGGTCATCTCCCTCTTAAACTGGAACCTCTATACTCATGTAGGTGTCCAATCCATTTTCTTCAGAGAGATCAAATACTTCTATTCTTGGAAGTTTTCAACTTCACCAAGCTTATCATCAAGCTGATGTGATAGATTACTTTGAAATGAGAACCTCAAATGAAAATAGCAAAGGATTAGATCTTACCGATTGGAGGTGTCCGTCTTGGTTCCGGAGCTGGCTGATCTAGGGTTTGTCACAGAAACCCTAATTTTAAAAACTTGGAATCTTTTAGATCTGATTGGATAGATATATATATCTCTTCAAATGGAGTTTTCCAATGTACTCCTTTTCTAAAAACAATGGAGGGAAGCTCCCGGAACAAGAAGCCCTAGTTTTCCAATTTATTTTGCAGAAATTCCTGTTACTGTTTCTATGATACATCCGAAATTAATACTCCTCTGTGTCTACAATTTCTTACTAAGGTAAAATCACATGTTCATGATCCAACACCATAGGTTTCATTATAATTTGTTTCACCATTTGGGATTTATTATCCTTTTCCCAAGTTGACCTGTTACAGGACTGTTCAGAATAGCAAAGTTGTACAGAATTCCACGTGTCACTGGTTCATCTTCAGAGTCTGATATTCAGAACAAAGAAATTAAAGTCCATTCCCTTTCTGGAACATCTTCAGGAATTCCATATGGATCTTTGTATCCCAAGATATTGCAATTCTCCCCAGGTGTCTTGTTTAGGGATGAATTCTGGAAGAGGCTGGAACCCTAACTTGGAGCGATCATATCACCCAGAATATAGTGAATATGAGGCTTAGTTTTGGACACCGTCTTAATAAATATTTAATATTTGGACCCTCCAATTTTAGGCTCCTGAGACTCTTCTAATATTGGGATATAGCGAATGTTACAAAACATAGCAGTTTTAGTATTTAAGCTTTTTCTAGCTCGGGGTCAAACTAGGGTTTGACTTTCCCGGAGTTTCACCCAAGAAAATTTCTTCATCCAGGTCTCTAAACTTTGGTTTTGATGAGGAGACCAATCCTATGCTGGGATCACTCAAAAATTCTTCTTCTGTAGAAATCCCTAATTTCCACACCGAAAAACTAAAAATGCTCAGAATCGAATTCCGCTTCGACAAAAAGATGTGCCCTTCAATGGAGAGTCAGCCTAGCATACTTTTGCTGATGGATTGTGGAGAGAGACCCAAAAATTAAGAAGCCCTAGATTTTTCAGCTACACAATGTCTTCTTCTGAGGTTAGCTCTAATACCATGTTATTTTTTCATCATATAAGCTAGCATTATGATATTAGGATCTTTTAACTGAGAGAATAACAAGCACATCAATAAAACATAAACACATCACAAGAGACAAGAGACACAAAGAGTTTTCCTCGGGGAAACAATAAATGAGAAAACCCCACAACTTCCTCAGAGATAGAATCAGCACCAAAATAGTAAAATCCCCAAGACAGTAATATGATCTCCCGACAGCAACAGTCTCTCTCTCTCACACTGAGAGAGCTTCTCCTCTCTCACTCATGTGCGCCAATGAGTGAGTGTGAGTGTTGCAAGTGAGATAAATATAGAGTCTCACTCTCTATTTATATTCTTTCATTCACTTGAAGTGCACTCCAACATGTCTCCCTCACTTAACAATTACTTACTAGAGCCGACATCTCTAGGAGTGTCTAATAACCCTAGTGCCCCATAACTTATGGGGTCTTTTCCTCCTCCGACCAACAAGGAGGTTTATCCTTAACACAATGGTGGGGAATATTGCCTTGACTTACAATGACTCACCTAGGGTCAACTTCACTAGGATAGTCTAATAACCCAAAGGCCCCACACTTGTGGGGACTTTAACCCTTGACCAATAGAAAGGTTACCCACAATGACTTGACATGGCTTTCTCATTATATAAACTTCTTGAAATAAACATCAGGGTATGAAATGACTCAAATACATTACAATACATCTTGGAATGAACATCAGGTTACAATATATAAGAAATACAAGTGAATACATTTCGAAGTTACAATTACATCAACATCAACTGTGGGAAGTACTTGGGCTTTGCCCAGAAACTCATTGTCAGGAGTACCACAGGAACCCCAAAGTAGTTGGCCACTGAGAGGAATTGCCAAGCGAAATGGGAAACGACCCCTTCCGATTGAGTAGAAGCAACCATGAGGAACAAGCCAAGCATTGTCTTCTGGCAGTCTTGGTGGTCGAGAGACCACCTTTAGCAAATAGGAATCCATTGAAATCAGGGTCCAAATCTCATACCCACTAGTTTCATACACAAAAGAAAACACAATTGATCCTCCACGATCTTTCTCACGCCTAAGAGGTGAACCACCACCATTTGGAACACTTGATTGGCACCGTCGAAGTCGCTCTCAGTGATCTCCCACACCATCAGAGGGCCACACAACCTCTGATTCTGATTCAGACCCATATCAGTTTGAATCAGACCTCCACACCGCACCATCAATCCCCATGTCTAGTGCAAATACGGATCCATTTTTCGGCCTAACCTTAGCAAGTGGACCCATGTCCACATCACAACCTGTCACCCACAACTTGGAAAGTGGTCGAAGCATGGTCATGCAGACTGTTGTTAGATAATTTCCACCACCCATAGTGACCAGCGAAGCTGGCCCAGTGGTAACACACGGTGGTAGTGGCCCCTCCACACACACTGCCCCTCCGGCCACACAGGGGGGCAGTGCACCGTCCACCTACATTTCCCCTACTACCCATACCATCCCACCCACAAAACTTAGGGGCATTGGCCCATCTTCCATGGTGCCACCACAAGCACCCACAGCCATGCAGTTGCATTATGCATATCCAAACCCCACCCCCATTGTGGCCCCATCCCACATCAACTTAGTGTCAAATATGCCCTTCATGGCTCATGTGAACTTGCCTGACTTGGCCAGATTAATTAATGATCCCATCTGCCACCAAGATTTCTGGCCACCCATGCCAACTAAGCTGCCATCATACATCCCAAAGTTTGAAGGAAAAGCTGGGGAATGTTCCCAAAATCATATAATGACATTCCATCTATAGTGCTCATCCAACAGCATCATAGATGACTCCAGCAGCCTAAGGTTCTTCCAACGCACCCTTACAGGTGCTACGGCCAAATGGTACATTGAGTTACCACAATCCAAGTACCCTGAATTCAACTCCCTAGCCTTCATGTTCCTACAGTATTTTCAACTCCCTGTTAGATATGATGAGGGGGTGGAGATCCTGTTATCCTATCGCCAAAGCACCGCCACTCACATAATTGACCATATCCATGAGTGGGGGCGATGCCGTAGCTTATGCAAAATCCAACTAGATGACAAGATCTTCTTGGATTAGTTCCTTAAGAATTTTCTCCCACCCATCACAAAGGACGTCGCATTCAAACGTTCCCAATCTGAAGAAGAGGCCATACTGAAGGCCCAACAATTTGATCTCATTTATGCCTAGTCTGGATACTTGTACAATGTCATTCCAGACGCTCCCTATCCATGTACCTCTTATCGCGATGCACTGAGGGCATCCCACGCAGTGGATGGCGTCATACGGTCAGTCTCCCAACAACCACAGCCTTGACTGACACCACTTGCCATTGCACTGCAACCAAGCAACACTTCTAATGTTTCTTACCAAAATCAAGCTCCAGAATATGCTAGAATGATTTCCCAATCTGGAGCAACAACCTCTTATGCACAACCTATGCCACCGCAGCAGGCTCAGGCCATGACTTGGCCAACACAACAGTATGTGGGGAAAATTCCCACATTTGTGGCACCACCACCCCAATAGATATACTATGCACCACCAATGCAACAAGTTCAAGCCCCCACCCCCGCTCCACCCACTCCATTGGGACAAGTGTTTGCACAACAAAACCGTCCCAACCAGCCTTCCCCCAACAATCAACAAGGGCAAGCTAGAAACAACCAGCCCCGCAACCAAAGAAATAACCAACTGTAGGGAAGTGGTCAGCAACCGAACCCTCTCAATAATGTCACGGCTAATGAGCCATCACAAAACCCCCCATGACAGAATGAACCAAGACGCAATGCTCCGTTGCGCACAAACCAACCTTGTACACTCTGTGATGTTTATGGGCATTACACATTTGAGTGTCCCCTCATGGCTCACACTAAGCAGGCCATTCAAAATGAGGCCCAACAGGCCACCAATGCTCCCAATCAAGCCCAACCCAACCAGGCACCATAAGGACCTCCTCCCATGGTGCTTCAAAACTCACTGCCAGTCCAAGGATTGGTGGCAACTTCTCCCCCTCACCAAGCCAATCCCAATGCTCCGGGGGCACCACCCACAGCCGAAATGGGTGTTCACCACCTACTGGCCATGACCACTGAAGAGGTCAACTTACATACTAGACTAAATCAGTACGGTACCACCACCGAACCTGTCGACTCATTAGTATCTTCCACATCTAAGAAAACCAACCTACCTCTCCAATTACCCTCGTTCTCCTGCCCCCCCATATGCAGAGTTGCCAATAACGCCACAGCTAGAGCTGGAGTCAGCTATAGCATTGTGGATGATTTGGCCCAAGTGAAAACTTCCATGTCCTCTTTTGAGGTACTTAAAACATACCCAATGCAGCGGAAAGCCTTGCTAGTCGCCACTACTACATTTCGACCAAAAATCCGACGGCAGTATTGTCGGATTTTCGACACTTCCCTGTCGCATGTACGACACTATGATTTTTTTTTAAGCATCGGAAACTTGTTGTCGGTTATCCGACACCTAAGTAACCGTCGGTTAAGCGACACTTAAGTAACCATCGGTTAAATGTAAAGCGTCGGTTAAGCGACAGCCTTTCTTCGATGGTAGTAAAAAAAATCACCTTCATTCCATCGGTGAAGCGACGGATAGAAACTGTAATCGTCGAATAAGTGACATGAAGTGCCATTGCTTAAGCAACGGTTAGAAAGGGTAAGCGTCGGATGAGCGACAGGTATAACCGTCGCTTAAGCGACGGAAAGGAATATTTTAAAAAAAAAAACTGTCGCTTAAGCGACGGCAATGAACATTTAAAAAAAAAAATATTTGCAAATTGGGTAATACCCTTGACTATGACTCCCAAGAACTCCTGAGCATGGCTAAGATATTTTTGCCTGCCAATTTCACCTAGACATAGCAGAGAAAGGTGCTGTCGTGCCTATAATGTATGGAAAATGTAATCAGAATTAAGTCATAAAGCATATAAAACAATGAATCAACATAAGACTTTACAGTTGGGAGAAACTATCAGTTAACATATATTACACTTATATTCAGGCACTATATAAAATTTGATTGTTTATGTATACATCTAGCAATATTAATGTTCTCAAAAACATATTCTAGGAAACCAAAACAAAGTACCCTCAGAAAACTTATAACAAAGGAAGATGCAGTAGTATCTGCATGAGAACAATCCTGCCATTTTCATAAGTCATATAAATGTGTCAATACAACATTGTTTCAGTGGCAAAACTAACCGAATTGGCACCACTACTATCTCTCAGAATGTTCATTAGCATTTCTACAGTAGATGCACATTTCTTATCTCCTGCAGCAAGGCAAAGAACTGCCACACATTGAGCAATTGAATAGAGAGCTTGCTTTGCAAGACCACCCAATTGTGGAGAAGGTTTGGCACTTGAAAGAAGAGCATCCAATAAAGCATCAAAGCTTGTGTTTGCTGACTGCACCAAAGATGCAATTTTTTTTTCCAAATCCTGCAAGTTCAAACACACAACCATACTTACCAACCGCAAGAAACATGTAATCTGCTATAATGCCCCAGATAAAAATGATGATAAAATTATTAGGTACAAAGCTTGCCTGCAGAGCTTGACCCTGCAACAATGAACTCCTGACTAGAACAAGAGCTTGTGTAATAACCCTGTCACGTACTACATCACCAACATTTCAGTGATGATTTTGATCATCCATCATTGTACAACAAATTTCCAATGCTAAAGCAGTCATATGTAGGTCTGCATCACTGGAAACCATTAACGTACCATCAGAACCCAACCAAGTAAATAAAATAGCCCTACAACTACATTATGTTATGTATAGAAGCAAGCACTAAATTGTACATGGGTTCAAACCTGATAAGTGAAGGAAGC
>LPNX010965670.1:143784-154473 GCA_001517045.1 Pseudotsuga menziesii | reverse complement strand
GAGCAGTCTAAGGGTGTAACTACATAGTTATAGAGTAAATAATGAAGGGATGATTAAAGCTCAAGAAACTCAACAATATATATGAGTCTCTCCTGAGGATAAACCTTCTTGAAGGTTTGAAACTTTTCAATTCAAAAACCTCACCGCATATTTCCTCTCACTACAAGAACATAATCAACTAAATGTAACTATACTCCAAATTCTGACAGATGTCCAGAGGAAGATTAACTATGGGAAGAACTCATAAAATAAAGAAAAGAGTGGGAGTATCTCAAGGATTCCTTCTCACAAGAGGTCCCACAATTGAAGAAGAGTTTCTAGAGGTAGGTCATACACTCCATAATTTTCTTCTAGTGAGTAATCAAACTCTAAGGATTCCATTGAGGGATCAAGTTCTTCATTTCATATTAAGAAGAGGAAGAGGGATTCAAAGAGAAATTTATATGAATATTTTAGGAAGGCCAAAAATCCTACATTCGATGGTGAGGTAAGATCAAGTAAAGAAGTTGAGGCTTGGCTTCTTGGAATGAGGAAGTATTTCCCAGTCCAAGACTAATCTAGGAATATGAAAGTAAGGTTCTTGTTGTGCTCCTATCCAACAGCCTTAAAAAACAAATTTCATCAAGAAAAATAAGATTTTGCTTGATGAAATATTTGAATTTCTCATTCTGTCTTACAGAATCAGGAACTATTGAAAAGGTGAAATTCCATTTGTTTTTATAACCTTGCAAATTATTGTCAGTTGACAAAATTACTATATTTAAACCATTGTTTTGAATGGGTTTGAGTCTCAAATTAGAGGTTAAGCGATTTGGTTTATATACCTTTAGCCATAACCTGATCATAAGCCTTATTCAAACTTGATATTTTTATTTATGTTTTAATTGTAAATTTGACAAGGTCATGGAATGTGAAAGGCTAAATACTTCACGCTGGGGTTCCTAATCAACATTTCATGTAAATATTCATCCCTAAGGTTTATCCTCTAATCTTCGAATCATTCTTGATCCTACCACCAAGTATTTAGTTTCGATCTTTACAATATTCACCATACGTAACTTGTATTTTGCACTTAATGGTTGGGGTTGACATAATGGGTTATGCCATATGTGTTTTCACATACCATAATCTTCATTTTCAAATGGTTGAAATAATGATATAACAAGGTTTGTGCTTTCACACCCAAGGTTCATTCCTTATGGTTGGTTCAATCTGTGTCGCCATCTTCAAATCCGATCCACTTGACTGAAGGTTGATATGTCATTATTATACACTTACAGAACTCTTGTAATGACATTTAATTATAGTACAAGCATACCATCATGTTCTCCTGCCCTTTGAACACCTGTGCTTCATTCAATTCACGGTTGTATTTCGATCAAACCAAATGAATTATGGCAGAGCGAGGTTGTTCTGGAGTCTTCATCATCTCTTTTCATTAATTGATCACCTCTCTGTGTAATCATTCCTGTTCGCTCATGCCGATTTTACAGGGTTCCTATCTGAGTTTACCCATGTCACACTTCATTTATGAAAGAGTCGAGTTTTATTGTTTATGGTTTTTGCTTGACTTGCATCCCAAATGGTCTCTCTCCAACGTTCTATGTTATTGCAATCCGTTGTATCTCCTCTGTGTGCAACTGTGTGCGTTCTCACTCGTAACCATGGCTCTAGTTTTCAGGGTCGAACCTAATAATACAAAGCCTCTTGATGAGAATTTAGAGCTTCTAGCTAAGGTAGAAGTAGTTGGGTGGCTTCCCTTTTTCCGCAAATTCACAGACTCGAACCCTGAAGTTACCAGGTTGTTTTCTCTCTCGCTGGTTGATGCTAGAGCTAAGGTGGTTGACCTTCAGTTCAGAGTGGATGAGCACTTAGATGCTTTAGCTATAGACCTACCATTAGCAGGTGGACGTTGGTTTAAATCCAAACAGATGAAATCTACTGAATGGAGGCAAATGTTAAAAAACCCCGCCAGGAAGTGTCTTTCAGGGCTGGTGTGTTGCGCAAGTATTTCAAAAAGGAATGGAGGCCTGTGTTGGACGTCATTCATAGGTATGTTACTTGCGAGGGTCGTCTTTCTTCTGCATATGTTTATCATCTTAGATTGATGACTGTATTTCTCAATCTGCCTATCAATTTACCTCATTATTTAGTCCAAAGTTTGACCAAAATGTCTGCGGCCATCAAGAAAGGGCCTAGGAATATCGGTCAGAGTCTTTTCCACCATGGTCTTGTTAGAATGTTAGTGGAGAGGGAGATTTCCAAATGAAATCAGAACTGGGACCATTTTCTTGAGTAGAATGGTTTTATGGAATTTTTCCATTGCCAATTCGATTGCACAGAGGAGTGTTCGAGGCATCAGTAGCCTTGTGAAGTACCAACATCACCTGCGTATAATCCTCTGCCAAACCTTAATGATCATGTAAACCCTAGCATCCATGAGGATTATGCTCCTTCTCCTGTGCAAAGTCCCGGCTCTCCCATGCATTCTAAGCGAAGGAGGAAGTCTGTAAAGCTTTCCCCGGTAATGCCGAACCGTAATGATAAACCCTACAGACAGATGAGAAATAAGCCAAATGTTAAGGTTACGAGCATATTTACTAGGAGTATGGTGGCCAAAGCCAATGCTGTTAAGTCCCTTGTGAAGAATAATAAATATATAGAAACGGTTGTATTGGATGGTGAGGAGAACGGATCTGTCCTGCATGATGACCCTGATATGGATCCCGAGCCTATGATTCACCCGGTAGAACATAGCCCTCATATTTCTTATAAGGATCCCCAAATGAATTCTATGTTGGATCCTCAAATAAAGGGCAAATCTATTGAAGGGAATCTACCTGGTTCATATCGAATTAGTGAAGTAGTTCACCCACTATTTATCAATTGTTTGCTTGATAAGATACATCGAACAGAGGTAGAAATGGCAGAGATAGTGGAACATAGTGATTCTGTGAAAGATGAGAATGTGAGGCTGTAGGAGAAATCCGATTCAGCTGATAAATGCATCTTGCATCTGAAAAGACACAAGAACAAGTTAATCCGTAGATTTCTGAAACTTCAACATGAGAATTGTAAAAATAAGGAAAGAGTTCATGAGCTAAATGCTTAGGTCACTTTGATGCAGCTTAAAATCCACTCACAGGCTCCATTTTCTCAAATTTCAGCGACTGGTGTCAACATACAGGTTTTCAATACCCCTGCGAGACCATAGCATTTTTGGGATACTCACGTTTTGTCCATAGAAATAATTTTAGGTTTGAAATATGTAAATAGAAGCAGCAAAAGATATGAAGTTATTTTTGTTTTCCAAGTATTTTTTTGAGTTAATTAGTGGATTATGTAATTCAATTTAATTACCCCTTCGTTTTGTGCTGATTCTTACTATTTTTGATGTTACAGATGATTTGGTTGGGTTTCCAAATGCGCCTTTCCTGGATTTTGGTGATCACTCATTTTCAGGATTATATCCGAGGAATTATGAATGAATCAGTTGAAACTATTTTCAATTATGGATATGTCGCCTCCCAGGTGTCACTAATTTACTAGTGCCTTCATCATTTCTTTTTACTTAGCACTATAGGCTGAACCTTTTCAATTTCACGATATCATAACGTATATAAAAAATGACAATTTCATTTGTCATTTTTCTATTTTGGATGAAATTGGTTAAGATTATGATGGTGTAAATTCTTGTTTTATAGAACTATCTCTATATGAGATTCAAGGTATTTAAGGAGATGGGGGTTTACTATAAAAAGGGGTCAATGGTTGAGGAAAGGGACTAGGCAGGATCACTTTATCATTTCTCTGTAGCTAAGACAATTTCTTGTTGGGAGTTACAACATCTTTTGACTGGAGATATTTATAAGTATATTTGCAGTATTTTTACTATGGATATGTACTTGTAGTATTGTTGATCTTGTTATTTCTTTTCGCAGTCTTTATGTTTTGTTACTTTCCTTTGAAGAAATGTACAAATGCATCATGTTAAATTGTCGAGCTACGCTGGTCCAACTTAGCAAATTCATGTCATATGGTAAATTTTGATGTTATCATTATAATGTATGTGATATACTAGTTCTATGGGTTGTCCTGTTCTTTATCATAATTTTTTCTGAAGTTTTCAAGATTGTCTGCACAGTATCATTATTTGCAAGTTGATGCCGGGATTAATATTATCATGCTCCTAATTAGGATATGATATCTAGGATATATGAATGGTAGTTTTTATTTAATTTATAGAAACTAGATTAAATCAGATTTTCTTGTTTGCACTTTGTCAAATTATTTTTCAATCTTATTATGAATGTACATGTGTTTATAATATGATTTATGTAATTAGTTGAGTTTGTTAATATTGTCTTAACCAGTTATTTCTGTACATATAGGTTAATTGGTTTGACTAGATTAATGTTTAGTCATTAGTTGTGTAACGTATGAGCTAACTTGATAATCAGTTTTAACAGTTTTCCTTTGTATATTCATAAGTGTAGTATAGATTCAGTTAACAAATATTAACTTTACTTCTTTCCTTTGAGTTTTCTCTTGTAGTTAGAAGTGATTTAAGAAAAGGCAACGGGGCCTTAATCCCGTCAGAGACAGCTATCTAACGACTGAGAGCAGCTTTTGAAAGATTTTGGATCGGGTTGTCTCTTAGTTGACTGATGTGCCAATTTGACCTGTCAACAGGTCTCCATATGCAATCTGAATATAAGGACATCTATATGGTGGGATCACCTTAGGAAAGTGAAAAAGATCAATGAAAGGAATATTGTGTGGAAGCAATTTAAGAAGTATATCAAGCAAAAGTACCTCTCTGGTAGGTACTATGATGGAAAAATCAAGTAATTCCATGAGTTGAAATTGGGCCAAATGACTATGGAGGATTATGCAAAAAAATATTTGTATATACTAAGATATATCAAGTATATCAGAGATGATAAAGTGAAAATTGAAAATTTCCTAAGTGGTATTCCCCAATATTATAAATATAGAATTGAGTTTGATGAGACCATAACAAAGGATAAGTATTTATATGATCAAACTAAAAGAAATCTATATTTCCATAAGGCATGGACATAAAAGAATAATGTGAATTTTGACCAAAGGAAGAAGGGGTTTAAGCCTCCTTATTTCAGAAATCGACCAAGGAAGCCACCACAAGTGGGGACAAATATAGCTAGTACAATGGGAGACAATATATATGAGCCAAGAGAACCACTTCAATGTTGGGGATGTGGAGGGGAAATTTTGCTTAGAAACTATCCACAAAGGAATGGGACTGCAAAGTAAGTTCACAACATTCAAGAAGATGAAACTGTGGGTCAAGTTGCAAGGACAATCCCTAGAATTTATGTTGCATTAGAGGACCGCCAATCAAATCATCAATCAACTATGGTTTAGGTTGAGGGTAAGATGCCAAGAAATCTATTTCATTTTAATTGACCTTGTATCTACTCACAATTACAACATTCCTAAAGTTGTTGATATGTGTGCTTATAATAAAACCAAGCATAGTAAATCATGGTTGGCCCAATTAGACACATGAAGTAAGAGAAAATTTAGTCAGTTGGTGGAGAAATGTCCATTAGAGATGGGTGGACTGTCCACTTTTGTAAATATGAATATTCTACCACTTGGCTCACATGGCATTCTCATGGGAATGGATTGGTTGGAAGCACATAGAGTTAAACTTAATTGTTACAACAAAACTTTTGAATGAATTGATTATGAAGTAAACCCAAGGGTTGTAAAATGAGTTCAAAAGGAAATTTCTGATAGGCATATTTCATTCATGCAATAGATGAAATTCTATAGGAAAGGTTGTCAATTATATCCAACCCATGTTTTAGACAAATTAGGAAATGAAATCCCCAAATTAGAAGACTATCATGTGCTACAAGAATTCAAGGATGTGTTCCCTGATTAAGTGTCAGGACTGTTAAAGTATTTTAAATTCAAAATATATTCTATTTTACTTTTGTTGTACTCTCTTTCAGAGATTTCATTCCTCCATTAGGAGATTTCCTTGATCGAATTGGTCATGTAAAATTCATGAGGTAAATCCTATGTTGTAAGTCGAGGAAACAGTTCCCACATAAGTAATTTATAAAATGTATTTTGAGTCTCCCAAGGTAGTTCAGCCCTAATTAGGGAACTTGTCTGGCCTATTTATTTATTTGAGGCACTCACCTAATGAATATAAATAGGTGAGGATCCTCTCTCATTCTCACATATCTTACACTCATCTATTGCGCTGGAAAGAGAGAGAGAAAGAGTCTACTGTGGAAGATTATAAAATATTCTTGTTTCTTATGTTTTACATTGTACTTGGTAGAATTCTATCCTGAGGAAGTTTTGTGGGGTTTTCTCCCTTTTAGTTTCCCTGAGGAAAATCTTTATGTTCTCTTGTGTTGTTGCACTCGTCTTTCTTTTAGTGATCCTTTTCTTATGGTTATGATGTTATGATGCTAAAATTTTTATATCTTGTATAACCATTAAAAATATAGCATGGTATAATATTCACCCTGAAATAAGTCTTTGTTTAGCCAAAACACTGCTACAACTACAACCATTGAAGATTAGGGTTTTATGCTTGAAAACCCTAGAAGACAAAAACTAGTCATGTTGGGAATTTATCTATGACTCAAGATTAGAGAAGGATCGATAGATGATGATTAAAATCTTACTCTATCATGTGTAAATTTTTCAGAATTAGATTCACTATAATATAGGATATATGATTCCTCCAACTCAGGGTTCCAGCCTCTCCCAAAATTCATCCTTAAACAAGTGACCTAGGGATAATTGCTATATATCGGGATAGAAAGGTCCAAATGAAATTTCTCAATATTTTACAGATATGGTACATAGTTTATTTTATGTGGTAAAAGTTTCATACACTGAAGGTGAAACAGTGACACGTGAAAGTCCGTACAAATTCTCTATTTTGAACAGTCCCGAAATAAGTCACCTTGGTAAACTTTGTAGAAGTCCCACTTGGTGAATCCAATTCTTCTCTAACCTATGGGGTTGGAAATAAGATAGACCATGATACCTTAGGACAAATTTTTAGACCTTGAGGATCTAAAAATTCATAGCTATAGAAGAAACAAGATGATTCATTTCCGCAGGAGAAACTGGAGAAAAACTAGGGCTTCCTGTTGCGGGCACTTCCCTCCACCAATCAATTGAAGGAGGACCAGAAAATTATCCCTAGTCGAGAAAATATATCTATGTAATAATTTTCTCATCTTGTGGACTTTCATTTTTTGACCTAACACTGCTGCCGGAGAAAACTAGGGCATCTGATATTTTGCAATTATGTCCACAGTTTTGGGAAAAAAGATATGCTTCTCAGATTGCCTTGAGGAGGTGCATATTTTTATCCAATCATATCTAAAAGATACCTAAGATGAAAAATTAGGGTTTATCTATCGAACCCTAGTTCCACTAGAAGCATTCTTTCAAAATATCCTTCAAGCAAGCATCAAGTTGAAGCAATCTCACTGGTAAGTTCCATCCTCTCTATTTCCATTTTATGTTCTCATTTTTATCATGATGAAAAAAAACACCAAGCTTGAGTACAGGTTTGAAAGAGTCAAGAAATTCTAAGCATGGAATTATAGAGTGCTTATCATACTTGAAGAATCATTCCATGAATAACTATGTCAAAGAAGAAGCTATAGATTCAAATGGAGATGAAGTTGAAGCAAAGAAGGACCTAGTCAAAACAAAGATGAGTATTTCTGTCACCATTGGATATCACATGTATCATCCTGGAAGACTCCCAAGGATATGTTCGAGGTAATGAACAACATGTACGAAGATGACCTTGAGAACTAAACTCAAGGATGTGAAGGTGCAGTGTCAAAAAAATTCAATGATTACTTCACAAGAAGATATCATCTCAAGGAGCAATTAGAAGCCATTGACGACAATGTCAAAGAAGCAAAAGTATAAATTACAATTTTTGAATGGTCTTCCAAATTTAGTCAAGAGAGTTGTTCTAGTAGGAAGATATTATATGGAGGAGTGCATGATTAATTGATGGAAAAAGAAGAAGAGAAGAGATGGAAATCAATCCCTAACAACTCATGCCAAGAAAATAAAGAACAAGAAGGAATAACATTCTTGCCAAAAATAAAAGGACATCTCACAACTCAATAGTTCAATTGTGATGGAAGGATGATATGATATATAATACCAGTTGATAATACAGAATGATGTTTGGATATGATTTCAAGACATAAAGGAAATTTTTATGAAGTATTCCAAGTATATCTACAAGATAAATTATACCGCATATCAAAGTATCAAAAGATACGAAGCAAGGTTCATGGTTTCTATCAAAAAAGAGATAGTTCTAGGGGATAGACACGCCTCTTCAGTAGTAGATATTACACTAGACAGTTGGTGTAATCAAAGTATAAGAACAGATTGAGAAACCTATATCGTTTGAGACTCTCTACAGAGAACCACCTATGTACAAAAGGATTGGTACAAGATCAGTAGGCACTCGTGGGACAACACATACAGTTACATAAGGAGATTGCGGATCAACTAAAGTGATGTAGATCCCAACCTTTATTACAAGGTTGAAGATAGAATCCTATAAAGGATGAAAAGCACATAGATGTATACAAATAAGACTAGTAGAAGAGGAGGATACCTATCACTCAAATGTCCTAATACCGATGTAGAGGGAGGATGGTTCTCCACCTCGAAGCAAGTGACTACGGTAGATATCAAATCTCAAGAATATTGACATGATTCTTAGGATTAGAGGTATGATTAAATCCACATGAAATTTTACTTATCAAAGTAAAATATGTAGATAAAATGGTGTGGAATGTAAAGGGTACTGTAGAGATATGATGACTTTATTTGATTTGATAATGTTGCAAACAAAAATATCACTCCAACATATTGCAGAAAGTAGATTGTTTCTCTCAATAAAACCAAGGATGAATATATTGCAGCTGAGAAGAAACAAAGAGAAGATTCTTCAAAGTAATAAGGAATGTGAGAAAGAAGACTTATACTGATGAAGATGAATATTATACTCTTATCAATTTCATCATTGGATAAGAAGAGGTGCATTGGTAGGACACACAGAAACAATCCTATGTGATCTATGGTGTAATAATACTTGCTCAGTATTTTCAATCATGAGAAATATAGGAACAAGTCCTCAAAATCAAATGATGAAGTTGAACACACTGGTAGAGACTCCAGTAATCCAAGAAGACAGAGATCAATATCGAGTCTACCAAACAAACAAAGATAAGTATTTGACTTGTAATTTCGTATATATCTAGTTGTTCAAGATGTGTACATAGACATGTTTCTAGATTTAGGAAATGTATTATGCATATTAGAATATTTGCAATTTACTACTAATATGCAGGTGATGGGTAAGTGGATTATGTTGTTCCATTGCTACTTATGAAAAATCCTTGCTGAAAGGATGTCTTGGCAAGATGGAAGGAATAAATAAATTTATTGTATGTATATGAGATATAGATGATTGTTACATTAGCAGAAATAGTTGCATTATTATATATATCTTTATACATGAGAATTTCTCGTTTTGAATATGTTACAAAATTTTTCTAATCATACAATTGTATTTGACTTGTAGGAAGGATGGTATTAAATCACCTACAAGAGAAGAAATGACGAAGTTATCAATGTACAATACTGTTGCAAATGTACAAGAAAAGAATGATGCAGTTACATATTCACAAAAGAAGAATGATGCAAGTTGTAAATGTATGATGTAGTTGCAGATGTAAAAGAAGAGAATGTTAAAGAACAAGTTGCAAAAGGGAGTTGTAAAGCTCAAGCATGTTCCTACAGAGGAACAAATGGAAGATGTGTTAACTAAGCCTCTGGATCGTGTAAATTTTGAATACTTCCGAGACAAGCTTGGTGTAGTCTGAAAGGACCTCTCTCAAAAGAGGGAGTAACAGTAAATGAATGATGGATGCAGTGGTGAGTAACTCAGTATATAGGAGGGTAAGTGTGGATAGGTTTATTTGTCCCGAAAGGGTTAGAAATTCAAATGAGGCCTATTGATCCTAGTGGGATTAGTATGTTTGGCCCGGAAGGGATAGTAATCCAGACAAGGCTTGTTTGGTCCCCGGGGAGATCCATCTGTCTAACTAGCCTTGTTTGGCTCGAAAGAGTTAGTAAGTTAGACAAAATGACTGGATGGATCTACTAGAGAAATCACTATGATGTTGCTCCGAGACGTTAAAGGGAAAGATGTATCTTTAGTATTTCTATATTGTTGATGGTTGATATGATTGCTCTGGTATTGTTATATTGAATTTTGTTGAGATGTTTGTAGAAATTTTTGCTTCAATATTTATGATTGTTTCTTCAGTATTTTTATAATGATGATTGCTAAGATGTTTACTTCAGAATTGTTATTCTAATTGTTGAGATGTGTGCTTCGGTATTACTATATTTATGATTGTTGAGATAGTTCTAGTGTTGTTAAACTGATGATTTGTGACTGTTGAAGTTTTACTGTTACTACACTGATGATTGTTGATTGTTGAATTGATTCTTGAGATAGTTTTAGTATTCCTATACTGATGTAGCATGATCAATATTTTCATCCTGATGTTGTTTGGATGATTGTTGAGATAGTTTCAGTATTCCCATATTGATATGACA
>LPNX010965670.1:133300-143512 GCA_001517045.1 Pseudotsuga menziesii | reverse complement strand
GATAGTTTCAATATTTCTATACTGATGATGGTGAGGTAATTTCAGTATTTATATATTGATATTGATGATGATGTTGCTTCAACATTTGTATGTTGATGATGATGATGTGGTTGTGGTCCCAACACATTCTTTTGATGATGTTGGTATGATTGTGGTCCTATCACCCTATGTTGATAATGTTGATGTGTTTGAAGTCACAACACTCTGTGTTTGTGATGATGATGATGTTGTTTCAACATTTTTATGCTAATGGTGATGATGTTCCAGCATCTCTATGTTGATAATGAAGATGATGATATAACATTTATGGATGATGTTTATTTAGCACTAACATGCTAATGATGTTGTTGGTGTTTCAGTATTTACATATTGATGATGTAGATGATGATGTTTCAGTATTTACATACTGATGATGTAGATGATGATGTTTTGGTATTAACATACTGATGTTGAAGAAGAAGATTCAGTATTCACATACTGATGTGGCATAAGAAGATTATGTATCCAAATACAAATGTTACAAAAGAAGGTTCAAAATATGATTCAATATTCATGTACTGATGTGGCATAATATGATTCAGTATTCACATACTGATGTTACAGAAGAAGAATTAATATTCAAAAGATGATTCAATATTCACATATTGATGTGGTAGAAGATGATTCAACATCCACATATTGATATCCCAGAATATGATTCAGTATTCATATACTGAAGCGACAGAAAATGATTTAGTATTCACATATTGATGCTACAGAGCATAATTCAGTATTCATATACTGACGAGATAGACGATGATCCAGTATCCACATAGAATATGATCCAGAAGATGATCAACTATTCATACATGGATGTGATAGATGATGAATCAGTATTCACATACTGATGCTATAAGAAGAAGACCCAGAAGATGATTCAGTATTCACATACTTATAAGATAATTCAGAAGATGATAGAAGATGCTCGAGTACGTACAGAAGCTGATTCAATATTTATATACTGAAGATTGTAGAATATTACCCAACTGATATCAATGATGAAGATGAATGATGACGTTCCAAAAGTTCCTATGATATATAGAGATTCACCGGTCAATTGTACAGTTGCGATGATGGTTGTTGTTGATGTATAATACCTTCCTAGTTAAGAGGGATTGTTAAAGTATTGCAACTTCGGAAGATATTTTATTGTACTTTTGTTGTATTCTCCTTCAAATATGTCATTCCTCCATTAGGATATGTCCTTAATGGAATTGGTCATGTAAAATTCATGAGGTAAACCCTCTATTATAAGTCAGGGAAAAAGTACCCACAAAAGTAATATATAAAATGTATTTTGATTCTCCCAAGGTAGGTCAGCCCTAATTAGGGAACCTGGATGACCTAATTAGTTATTTGAGACACTCACCTAATGAATATAAATAGGTGAGGCACCTCTCTCATTCTCACACATATTACACTCAATTATTGCACTAGAAAGAAAGAGAGAAAGAATCTACTGTGGAAGATGAGCAACTATTCTTGTTGCTAGGGTTTTACACTATACTCAAAATATATACTGAGGAATTTTTGCAAGGTTTCCTCCCTTATTGTTTCCCTGAGGAAAATATTTGTGTTCTCTTTTTTTGTTCCACTTGTCTTTCTTTTAGTGATACTTTGCTTATGTTTATGATGTTATGATGATAAATGTTTTTAGATATTGTATAACCATTAAAAATCTAACAAGAACTTCCTCCAAAGAGGAACATTGATTTCACAATTGATCTTGTTCTAGGAGTGGTGCTAGTGACTAAGACACCTTAAATGATGAGAACACCATAGTTGTTAGAGATGAAAATGCAATTACAAGAATTATTGGAAAAGAAGTACATAAGGCCAAGTGTGTCTCCATGGGGAGCACCTGAACTATTTGTGAAGAAGAAAGATGGAACACTTATGTTTTGAGTTGATTACAGGAAGATGAACAAAGTGACGATGAAAAAAAAGTACCCATTGTCTTGAGTCGATGATCTTTTTTACCAAATGAGAGGAGAAAAGGTATTTTCAAAGATAGAATTTAGGTCTAGTTACCATCAAGTGAGAATCAAGGAAGAAGACATTCACAATTCATCCTTTAGAACAAGGTATGAACACTATGAATTTGTGGTGATTCCATTTGGTCTCACTAATGCACCAACTACATTCATGTGTCACATGAATAGTGTTTTCAGTAGGTATTTGGACAAGTTTGTTCTTGTTTTTCTAGATGACATTCTTATTTACTAGCTCTAAGAATGAGGAAGAACATGAAGAGCATTTGAGAATGGATATGCAATTGCTAAGAGAGCATAAGTTGTATGAAAATCTAAGTAAATGTGTTTTTTACAAAATTAATAATCATTATTTGGGTCACATCATCTCAAAGTAAGGAGAATAAATTGATCCATAAAATATTGAAGCCATTATGAATTGGCCAACTCCAAGGAATGTAACAGATGTAAGATATTTTATGGGACTTGTTGGTTACTATAGAAGGTTCATTGAAGTATTCTCCAAGGTTTAACACCCAATAACTTCCTTGCAAAGAAAGGGAATAAAATTTGAATGGAAACCTAAATTTGAAGAAAGATTCCAGCTGTTGAAAAATCTTCTCACAAGTGCTCCATATGCTACATCTCCAACCTTCTGGATTACCTTATAGGGCCCATGGTATCTTGGCTTTAGCTTTTATTCTCCATTCCTTTTGTGATATATTTGTTTGTATGGCTGCAACCTCAAATACAGTAAATCATCAACCTAAAAGGTCCTTTCCTCTCTATGTTTATCTGCATATTGTTTTTGCTGATTTTGGGAAACCTGCAAATTGTCTTTTAAAAGCTTTAAAATTTCTTGGATTTCTTCCCCCGAATATTTAGCTTTTGGAGCTCTACTATCACCAAATATCTAATCATTAAATGTAAGTGCATCATAACCATATAATTTTCTGAAAGGAGACATCCCTATTGACATGTGAAAGGTGGTGTTGTAGCAAAACTCAGCCAAGTGTAGCCATTTTTTCCAAGATTTTTGTTGTTTTCCCACATAGTTTCGGAGGTACCCTTCCAACCATTTATTCACCCTTTATGTTTTTCCATCAGTTTGGGTATGGTATCTTGTACTTGGAGTCAACTGAGTGCCCACCAATCTGAAATTTTCTTGCTAAAAAGCACTCATGAATCTACCATCTCTATCACTCACAATGCTCTTGGGGAGCCCATGCAATCTAAAGATTTCTTTGAAAAAAAGGTCAACCACTTGTGTAGCACTTAAATAGGATGTAACACCAAATAAATGAGTAAACTTAGTCAATATATCCACTACCACATATATGCAATCCTTCTTAGTCAAATCAGTGAGTGGAGAAGTCAACTTGGAGAACCCTTTCACAAACTTCCTATAGTATGTACATATTCCAATGAAGATTTTCAAGAGGAACCACCATGCTTGCTTATGCACTACTCTGATTAAAATAACTTTATTAAGTGGTTAATACATCTCCCATTCTTCTTGTTTCCCCAAAAATTTGAAATCAATGGGACTAAAAACTATCTCAGTGTCCCATTTCTTGTATTGCACTCTAACAATTAAGAGTGCTCTCCAACCGATACCATTAGGAAAGAGAGTTCTAGGATCCCATTTTCTTGTATGCATTCTTCCAAACATCATGAGTACATAATATATATCATCAAAGTACATAACAATATAATAAAAATGTACATCAAGGAGGTGCCTCGTCAAAAAATCATGAAAGTGTTTATACATCCAAGTAAGTAGACCACCATTTTCCAAGTGCATACAAGCTTCAAGTCACCAATCAAATATACTCCAATGACATAGGTGAGGATCCCATGTACTATAATTATGCTCCCAAAGAATGTAATATGAATCAAAATAATAATAAGCCATGTGTTATTTCATCCACGAGGTGAATGAAGAACCTCCACCAAAATCTAAACCAAATAAGGAGTGAATAAAACATGAAGACTTCAAGTGGCTCAAAGAAGTCTCATCAATACACTCATGAATATGTATATCATCATGAAATAATAGAGTATGTTGCTTCCAACAATAATTCCCTTCAATCATATATATCTTCACCCAAGTGTGGGATGAAGTTCCTCCAACATCAAATGGACTAGGCAAGGAGCAAGGAAAAGCATGAGTCTCCAAGTGACTCAAGTGAATACCATAGGTGCACCCATGTAGATGTGTATAATCATAATGTAAACAAATATATTTCTGAAAATGTAAATAATATGTTTATTTAATCATTTCATTATTATAATGAGATATGTAAAGTCCAAAATATTCATGTGGCACCATAAAAAAGAAACCTTTCACCCATACTTCATTAGGATGAATGCTGCAAAATTTGGAAGTGTAGGATGTAGGAGAAAGAACCAACTTATCCAATTGATCAGAAAGTAAAAAATTGTCATGATGTGAAGGATCCATATGGATAGTATTATGCACCTCCCTTAAAAATTCAAGACTTTCCTAATAGGTTGGTTCCAATGTAGTGGAATCATGCAATTCTCCAAAAAGTGTGTAACCATTTTCAAGAGGAAACTCGAGTTCCTCTTCCACCAGAACAAGTGATTGTCTCTCATCAATATGATATGCAAATACACCAAGAAATTGCAATTTCCCATGGCTCTCATGATCGCTCATGTCATGAGAATCCTCCAAGGGTGTATCCATGGAGATCGGTTACAATTTTTGGCAATACGAATTCGGCAAAAACAAAAAAGCGTACCTTGATCAAGGTCTTAACATCTCGATCGAGGGTTTATTAGACCCTCGATCAAGCTTTTATTAAAATATTGATCAAGCTTCTGATAAACCCTCACCATCATTCAACGATTCAAGACCTCGATCAAGGGTTAAATAAACACTCGATCAGGGGTTAAAGAAGACATCGATCAAGCATCTTTAACCGCCTATAAATAGGCAACAAACCCGTAATGTTATTCACTTCATCTATTGAATATGGGTTGCAGAGTAATTGGGTTATAGATGTGATTAATCAAATCTATGACTCCAATCAATCACATCTATAACACCAATTACTCCACAACTAATATTTAACATAAAATCTAGGGGAAACCCACCGCCCCTAGTAGTGCTCCATTACAGTCCTATTTTGTGTTTTGAATTAGTTTAATGAACATTAAAAAGATTTTAACAATCAATTTCTTAAACACTTGGCCCCGTGGCAGTTTGGCAATGTCGTGGTTTTTTTTTGGTTTAATTTTCTAAGAGATTTATTATTTGCAGAGTTGGCCAAATCCGAATAAAATGATGTTGAAATTCTTTGCGTCCTAGAACCTCGATTGAGGGTTTGGAAAAACCCTCGATCGAGATTTTGTTAAGATCTCGATCGAGGTATTTAAATAGCTTGATCGAGTTCTCAACCTCGATCGAGGGCCAAAAAAATAGAGAATTATCCCTCTTACAGGAAAATCAACGTTTCTCTGTGTCTTCTAGGGGTGTAAACCCTGCCATTTATGGCACACAACTGAGCGGAGTTAATACTGAGAGATTCATCACTGAATTCTCTATCCATTGAGGTATAATGCATGCATTTTGGAATTCGTATGGGTTTTTTGTTTTAATTACTTTTAAAAAATACACTTGGAAAACCTGACAACAACTTTAAAGCAGCTCAAAGAAAAATATGCAAGGTAAAAAATAGACATCCAAAAATTTCGTAAAAATGCATATCCCACACATTGACGCATCCTCTTCAAAAGGGTATCTTTGGTTTTTCAATTTTTGAAAATAGTGAAAAAAAATATGGCATGGACACATGTGTATAAAATGATGTTGAAATCAAATGTGGTTGCTTTTGAAAAATAATAAATAATTATATATTGCGAAATAAATTAACAAAAAAATATGCAGACCACAGTGCATTTTGTGTATATCATGCTCATAAATATATATGTATTTTTTTAATTATTAATGTAAGAATGAATTATTGGGGTTGGATACAAGCCACTTACTAGCTTCTTCAAATTTTTAAGGTGACACAGTTAATTAAATGCAAAATTTTACACATTAAATGACATCGCAATATTTAAAAAAAAATCATTGGGAAGCCAACATAATATTCTACAATTGGTTTTTTACTACAAGTCGAAATTCACATGGCATATATTCTTTTTGAGGGCTTCTATCTAGAACAGGAGTAAAAACATAGGTTTTCATCGCCAAATTTGGCCAAAAAGTGTTACCCGCTTTCATGGATGCACCCCCAAGCAATCTACCATATGACAATTTTAAACATAGGAGGAAGAACAAGTATCTTGCAACTTTTCAAGAAGTTGCTCATTTTGAATTGTGATCTTATGAATAACTTCATTATTCTTCAAGTAGGATTCATGTAACCATTCACTAATATCAATGACATTTTTTCTATCAAAAATCAAAGACATGAAATTACCTTTGATGTTGCACATTGCTCTTTGAATTTTCTCCATGTCACTCAAGGAAGGATGGCTCCTCCAAGGAAGTAGCTCTCCAACAAGAATTTGATACCAATGCTTGAGTGTCATGGAGTATCATAAGGGCCTCTTGGATCTTATTTTCATTCCTATTTAAGGACCCTTCAATAAAATGAGGCTCTTGCAAATGAACCTCCTCATCTTCTTCCTTCTTGCTTGGACAAACTTCATGAAGCTCAAGTGGTGATGGGGAAGTTGATCTTGTTTCTTCTTCAACTGCTACAAGGTATTCATTTTCATGTTTAATGGAAGTTTGGATTTCAGAAACACTTTCAAAATTGATTTCTATGTCACCAACATATAGGTGTGAGAACCCATCAATAGGTACTCCTTCATAGTTCAAGCATCAATCATTAGATTCCCTTTGTTTCATTTCCAAGGTAGAATGTGTCTCAAAATTATCTTCAATATTTTCAATAGAAACTTCTTCATACTCATGTGATATCTCTTCATATTTTTCAGTCACTTGGGAGTTAATTTTGATCCTCCTCGTGTACCTTCTTCTACTTCACCTATTTCAGAACTAGGTGGTTCATGGGTCTCCTCCTTTTGCTCATTCAAGCAAGCTGATGCATTTTTGCCCTTGGTTTTCTTAAAATAAATATATTTTTTCCAAATTTGGATAGCCAAAAATTTGAATCCTTTCATAATATTCTTGTTCATGTCTTCAATTATAGGTTCAATTATTTTTATATGCTCTTCAACATCATATGAGGTTCCATTTTCATCCCTAGTCATAGTTTCCTCTTCAACAAAAGCACTTTTTGGTTTAAATATATAATGGTGGTCCCTGATTTATTGTACTCATAAATATCATACCAAATCAGGTGCCAATATCATGCTCTGATATTACTTGTAATGACTCTTTTTTAATTTTTTACCAAAATGCCCATTTTTCCATTTTTTTCACAATTTTGGCTCTTGACTAGTTTTAGTGTCTTGGTCTCCAAATTAGCCCAATTGCTTCCAAATATTTAGGGAATGTGTATGAATGATATAATAAACTAATTATTATGTCTAGGTATTTATTATGGCCCTCCAAACACTTCTAAAATTCTATTCTAAATTCTAAACAAGATAGAGGATTTTATTTGCAATTTTGGGCTCAAATCCCCCCCGGGTAAGTGGTAGAAATGGCTTCCCAAATGTGAATAAACCAAATTTAATTATGAAATTGAATTATGTTATGTGTAGAATAAATTTTCATAGACTCATATGCATAACCAATTGACCTCCCATGGCTGTTATCACCTATTTCAATCAGATATAAAAAACTAGTTTTGGACCCTTGGGGAAATGAGATGTAGTTTGCTCCAATGGTTATGAAATTCGACCCAATGGACACAAATTATTAGTTAATGAAAATTAAAACCATAATATTCTTTAATTACATTCCATTCATTCATAAATAACCAATATTTTACACATCCATTTGAATTCATCAAGATTACAAGAGTTTACAAGAAGGTAGTGGGGAAGGGGCACTCTTTCTTCATTATGGAGGAATAATACATGATATTTATTGGAATTTAGACCTGAGAGATTTATGAACTTAAATAAAATATAATTTACATCATAATACAAAATAATGGAGCAAGATTAGCTCTCTCAAATAGATTAATATCTCACCAAGTGCGCCTCACTCCATGGAGCTGAAATATGGTGATAAAACTTGAGATGAAAGGAAGAAAAAGATGAAATTTGATGTGTCCACAAGATTCTGTATATTGAATATGTAACTAATACTCCATTTAATCTCCTTTAAATACTTTATTTTCCTCTTTCGACACCAACTAGGATGGGAATCTTTCACCCTCAAAATTGGCTAAGGCATGAACTAGTCATCCACTAGCTCTCTCTCTTCACAACAAGAACTTTCAAAAATGATCAAAAGGACCTTCTCATGTATGATACCTGAATTTTATAAACATTATTTGTCTTATAAATTTCCAAATCCAAGTCGAATTATGGTGTGTGCTCATGAATTGACACGTGTCCCCTCTTTCCTAGCCTTCCACCTTCCCCAAATTTGAGTAGGAGCCCATTGAGCTTCCCAAAATCACATGAGATATCTCTAGAGATATCTCATATTTCATCCTTCATATCTGAATTGTGTCATAGCTGTCATAGAATCTCCATCATTGGTGTCATAGATGTCATAAATGTAAGGGAAATCTAGCCAAGTGTCCATGAAACTCCCATTTGGCTCTTCCTCTCCCCATGTAAGTTAAAATTCATCCAAAATTCAACCTATGAAGTATATGGACAATTATATTAACCTTATAATCTATCCAAAAACATTATTATTCCCATAGATTCGAGATTGCAAGAGAAGGATGCCATTTAACATAGGAATTCTAGCTTGAGTGGACCCCATAGTCTCCATGTGTCTCCATTCTCCATAGCCATTTCATTTTTCACTTGAATTAATTTAATTAACTCCATTAAATAAATATTTATTCCTTATAATGTATAAACACAATTTATTAGCTCCCTTATTAACTTCCCAAATGTATCCATCCATCCTAGGGAACTAGTAGGATTGATGGAATTGTCCTGCTATGCAATTATTAAAATTGGGGATGTTACAATCTAGTTCGATGAAATAAAACTAAATCCATTCAATGATAATAATCCCAAATCAAGAGCCCAATCAATTTTAATTTTTAAAACCGAATCCAAGTGTAAGCTACGATCATTGAACACTAAACCTAGTCAAGCAATATGTCATCGATTTCGTGTCAATATTGATAGAGGAAAGCAAAATTACAATAAATGAATTGTTATATGATGAAAGCATGGACTGAGATAATTTGTTTGGTTTTTAAACATTTCAGGGATAGGGTAAATGACTGAAACCTTAAGCAATTTCAAAACCCTTAAGAAAAATAAACAAATTACCTGTCAATGAAATCAGACCTCTAGAATGAAGATGGAATCATTGATATGGATTGGGGAAAAATGAGATCGATTTCAGTGTCGAAGACACTCTCACAAGGATACAAAGATAAAATTAATAAGAAAAAACCCTCTATGAATGAATTCAACCCTTCAAACTCAGATCATGATTACTATTTATGCAGAAGAAAAACATCGGAGCCTCTATCAAATTCATGTAAACTGACAGAATAATTCAAAAGGGAATTTCTAATAGGCATATTTCAGCCATGCAGCTGAAGAAATTCTATAGGAAAGGTTGTCAATCATATGCAACTCATGTTTTAGAAAAATCAGGAAATGAAATCCCCATATTAGAAGAGTATCATGTGCTACAAGAATTTAAATATGTCTTCCCTAATTAAGTGTAAGGACTTCCTCCAAAGAGGAACATTGATTTCACAACTAATCTTGTGCTAGGAGCAGGACCAATTTCTAAGACACCTTACAAAATGAGCACACTAGATTTGTTAGAGATAAAAATACAATTGCAAGCATTATTGGAAAAGAAGTACATAAGCCCAAGTGTGTCTCCATGGGGAGAACCTGTACTATTTGTGAAGAAGAACGATAGAACACTTAGGTATGCATTGATTATAGGAAGCTGAACAAAGTGACGGTGAAAAACAAGTACCCATTGTCTTGAATCGATGATCTTTTTGACCAAATACGATGAACAAAGGTATTTTCAAAGATAGACTTGAGGTCTGGTTACCATCAAGTGAGAATCAAGGAAGAAGAAATCCATAAG
>LPNX010965670.1:94753-110485 GCA_001517045.1 Pseudotsuga menziesii | reverse complement strand
ATCAACACAAAGTATCATTTGATTCGACATCATGTAGAGGCCAAGACAGTCCATCTTCGACATTGTTCCACAAATGATCAAGTTGGAGACATCTTCACCGAAACGCTTGGACGAGAAAAGTTTGAAAGATTCAGAAACATGCTCGGACTTACGAACACCCCTTCGGATTAAGAGGGGGATTGTTAGAATAATCCGTTGGGATTATTGTAAATAAATAATAAATAGGAATATGAATAGATAGGAAGGTGAAAAGGATGGTTCTCAACCGCCATTGTAATGTATAAATATTTTCTTTGGTAAGGGAATAATATCGAATTGGGAGTTATTACCAACACCTGTAGTCTGTAAGAACAGGAAAACTTTCTGCATTAGCTCGAAAGCTAAGTAAGCCCAGTTTTGCATGACAGTCCTACCTTGTGGTCACAAAAGAGAAACAAGTCAATAAACTGAAAAGAACTATTCTATAAAATAAACATAACCGAATAGATAATTCAGATGATGAATTGGTAACATATAACTAATTTAATAATTAGTTTACTGAAATTATGAAAATTTTATGCATTTAAAAATTTTAAATTTTTCGTAAAATTTGGGGTTTTGACATGTGGTATTAGAGCACAAGGTTCAAACACTAGGCCTTGATGCAACCCAGTTAGCTCCCATAGAATAGTAAAGTAAAATAATATACTAACATATATTCTGTTTTTTTTTTTAAAGAACAGAAATTATTCTTTTCTGAAGTTAACAGGCAGGTATGGAGAAGCTCAGAGAGTATAGTCAGGAGGAGTCTCCAGACACAGAGACACGACAATTTCCCAGAGAACCTATGTTAGAGGAGGAGACTGCCAACTCTTCAGAGCTATTGCAGACTGTAAAAGATTTGAAGACTGAAATGGAATCAGTCAAGAAGGAGAATGAGAGGATTTTGAAGGCTCAAGAAGAGTTGAACCAAATTTTAATGGAAAAATTCCAAACTGAAGGAAGGAGCAAAAGATCAGAATTTGAGGATGTTAGTCATCAAAGAAGATCTAAAACGATGAAGCTGACAAAAAATGAAAGAAGTTCATCATCTAAAGGGTTCGGTGAATGACAAAGCTACCATACTACTAGTGACAGTAGTGAGGCTGAGTGGTACGACAGAAAGAAGAAGTACAGACCATATGAGGAAATTTCAGGGGAGTTTAAAAAGATAAAGCCCCCAACTTTTAATGGAGAGACCAAAAAAGGGGAAGAAGCAGAGTCCTGGTTATGCAGGATGAGGAAGTATTTTCATATATACAATTATTCAAATCAGCTGAAGGCAAGAATGACAATCTATAATCTCTCCGAAAAAGAAGACATATGGTGGCAAGATCTGAAGAGAGTCAAGGGTATCAGGGAAAAAGAAATTACTTGGAGTACCTTTAAAAGCTACTTCAAGAAGAATTTTTTGTTCGAACAATATTACGAAGAAAGAGCTAAAGAATTTTACAAATTGAAGTTAGGTTCAATGACTATGGAGGATTTGAACAGTAAATTCTTAAGCTTGCTTAGGTACATTACTTAGTAGACGAGAAGCCTAAAGTACAGTGCTTTCTCAACTGTCTACCATATCGCATTAAGGACAGAATTGAGTATGATAACCCGAAGACCCTGGAGGAAGCCATGCGGAAGGCTAATTTCTGTTTTGAGGAGAACAAGAAGAAAGAAGGCTTAACCAACTGGAAGGCTAAGAAAAACAACAATTAGCCTGAGTTTAAGAAGAAGGAATTTGTACCCCAGAAGAATTTCAAGAATAATAAGAACAGAAATTATTCTAACAATAAGAATTTCCAGGGAAATAGAAATGGTACTTCCAATAATTTGAATAATTTTAAGGGCAAGGAAGCTGCAAATAGCCATGGGAATTTTACCAAGAGTTTTGAACGTAAGGAACCTGTTAAGTGCTGGGAATGTAATGGCCCGCACTATGCCTCGGTCTACCCAAACCAGAAAAAGTCAGTCAGCAATATCCATACTATGCAGGAGTAAATGATTGTCGGAGAACTAGCAAGGACTATGCCCAGAATAAATGTAGCTTTGGAGAACCGCCAAGCTGAGTATCAGACTTCCATGGTGGAAGTGGAAGGTATGATAAACCAAACCCTTGTAACCATTTGAATCGATCCAGGAGCTAGTCTTAGTTACATTCCACCTCAAATAGTGGAAAAATGTAATTTGTCTGTCAATAAGTTTGATAATTCATTGTTAGTTCAATTAGCCACTGGGGAAAAAAGAAAAGTAACCTGTTTTGTGAAAGAATGTACTTTACTTATGGATGAATTTAAAACTACAATTAAGCTTAATGTTTTGCCACTTGGCTCATATGATTTACTAATTGGCATGGATTGGTTAGAGCAACATAAGGTAGTTTTAAACTGTTATGATAAAACCTTTATGTGTGTAAATAGTAATGAACAACCAGTAAAGGTTAAGGGTATTCCTAGAAAAACTGTAATCAGACATATTTCTGCTTTACAACTTAAAAAAGCTGTTAGAAAAGGGTGTAAAGCCTATGATGTAACCATTACAGATGAGGCAAGTAAATCTGAAACAGATAAGTTAAAAATAGAAGATATTCCTATTTTAAACGAATTTATTGACGTATTCCCAGAAGAAATTCTAGGATTACCTCCTAGGAGGGAACTGGATTTCACTATTGAGCTGGTGCCAGGTGTGGTACCTAGCTCGAAAGATCCGTATCGAATGAATATTTTAGAACTTAATGAGCTAAAATCACAGTTAAAAAAGTTAATAGATAAGAAGTACATTCGACCTAGTGTGTCTCCTTGGGGATCATCGGTCATCTTTGTCAAAAAGAAAGACGAAACTATGCGACTATGCATAGATTACCATCAACTAAACAAGATGACTATTAAAAACAGATACCCGTTTCCCTGCATAGATGATCTATTTGATCAGCTACGTGGAGCCACGGTGTTCTCAAAGATATACCTGAGGTCAGGATATCATCAGGTAAGAATTAAATACAAAGATATCTTTAAGAAAGCCTTCAGAACAAGGTATGGTCACTACGAGTTTGTCGTAATGCCATTTGGGCTTACCAATGCCCCAACTGTCTTTATGTGCTTAATGAATAATATAATGCATAAATACTTAGATAAATTTGTTGTCGTGTTTATCGATGACATCTTAATTTAATCTAAAATGAAAGAAGAACATAAAGAAAACCTAAAGATAGTTTTACAAGAGTTGCAGGAACAACAACTCTTTGCGAAGTTTAGCAAGTGTGACTTCTTTAAGGATGAAATCTAGTACTTAGGTCACGCAATGACTAAGGAAGGGATTTCAGTTGATCCTGAAAAGATTCGGGCAATCAAAGATTGGCCACTTCCAAAAGACGTAACAAATGTTAGGTCATTCATGGGAATTACCGGTTATTATTGAAGATTCATTGAAGGCTTTTCAAAAATAGCAAATCCGATCACTTATTTACAAAAGAAAGGCAAGAAATTTGATTGGAACTCAAAGTGTGAAGAAAGTTTTAAGAAATTAAAAACCTTATTGACAAGTGCACCTATTCTAAGAATAGCAGATCCTAATAAGGATTTCATGGTATGCACAAATGCCTATAGTGATGTCTTAGGTGGTGTGCTGACTCAAGATGGGCATGTCATTGCCTATGAGTCCAGGAAGTTAAAAATTCACGAAAGGAATTACGCAACTTATGATCTAGAACTTGTGGATGTTATACATGCCTTAAAAATGTGGCGACATCATTTAATAGGAAGAAAATTTATTTTAATGACTGATAATAAAGGATTGAAATATCTTTTAGATCAACCTAACTTAAATGCAAGACAAGCAAGGTGGTTAGCCTTCTTGAGTGAATATGATTTTTTAATCCAGCACATAAAGGGTAAGGAAAATAAGGTGGCTGATGCATTGAGCAGAAACGCAAAGCTGAACTTTACAGCAACAATCATCACTTATGCTTTTGATTTAATTGAACAGCTTAAAGAAGGGGTAAAACAAGATGAAAATTATCAGAAATTGCAAATTACAGCTAAAGAAGAACCTACGGAAAGCTTAATAAAAGGTTATAGTCTAAATGAAGATGAATTTTTATTATTTAAGGATAAATTGTATGTGCCTAATGTGCCTAAGGTTAAGTTGTTAATTCTAGACGAAGTCCATAAAACACCTTACTCAGGACATCCAGGTTACCAAAAGACTGTAACCATGCTAAGAAAAGAATATTTTTGGCCTAATATGAAATCTGAGGCAGCTGAATACATTGCCAGATGTTTGGACTGTCAACAAGTGAAAAACGAACACCAACATTCGGTTGGGTTGCTACAACCTTTACCCATTCCTAACTGGAAATGGGAAGTAATTAGCTTAGATTTTATTACTGGACTGCCCAGAAATCAGAATCAAAATGACTCTATTATGGTGGTGGTTGACAAGTTAAGTAAAGCAGCACATTTCATTCCTATCAAAACTACTTACAAGGCTACCAATATAGCTGATATATTCTTAAAGCATATTTTTCGGTTACATGGAGTACCGAAAGTTATAATTTTAGATAGGGATCCTAAATTCACCGGAAATTTTTGGAAGTCCTTGTTTAAGGGATTAAATACAACACTGAATTTCAGCATTTCCTTCCATCCTCAAATAGATGGAGAGAATGAAAGAGTGAATCAGGTGCTGGAAGATTTATTAAGGATGTATGTTAAAGATCATCCAGGTAAGTGGGAAGACTACTTGCATCTAGCAGAGTTTGCATATAATAATAACTATCAGTCATCAGCTAAGTTTATTCCATTTGAAATTTTGTATGGACGTAAATGCAACACTCCTATCTCCTGGAATAATCCAGTAGATAGATTGGTGTTAGGACCAGAATTATTGAAAGAAATGGAAGATATTGTGAAGCAATTGTAGGAAAATTTGAAGGTGGCACAGGATCGGCAAAAGAGCCAAGCATATTTGAAAAGAACTCCCAAGGATTTCCAGGTAGGTGAGCATGTATTTATAAAGGTAAGTCCAAAGAAAATATCTCTAAGACTGGGGAGTTGTGCCAAGTTGGCACCACGTTACTGTGGTCCGTTTGAAATTTTATCTAGAATTGGTCAAGTTGCATACCAGCTAGCATTACCACCTAACTTGAAAGTACATAATGTTTTTCATATCTCTGTTTTGAAAAAGTATGTTCATGATGCTACTCATGTAATTGATTGGAATGTTGTACAGGTGGAACCAGAAGGAGAAATTCTGGTGGCACCAGACTGTATCCTCGGGAGGAGGGAAATTACTCTGCGGAACCGCACCATTGGACAGGTGAAGGTGCAATGGAAGCACCTTAGTCCTGAAGAGGATACCTGGAAACTAGAAAGTAAGATGTGGGATGCATACCCAAATATATTCTAGGAGACTACAGAGGATGAATAATAAGTAACATCGAGGACAATGTTACATTTTAAGGGGGTGTGTATGTCACATACCCCAATTTTGTAAAATAATGTTAATTGTTTTAATTTGATTTCCTAATACATTATGTTAAATTTAATGCTAAGTAGGAACTAATGACTCAAGAGAGTCAAAAGAAGTGGAATGTAATTCTGAATATTTTATTATTAATAAATAAAAAGTGGAGACAACAGCATGGGAGAGCTGTTAATAAGAGGTTACTAGTCAAACTGGTGGAAGGAACTAGGTGGAGGGAAAAATACAAGTGGCAGCATCCTCAAACACTTCCTAGGTTGCAGGTGGAAACTTCCCTATATTTTGGGTCATGATCCCCCAAGAAAGTGGGATCATAGCAGCTGGCTCAATAAATGACAACTAACCCAAAAAGACCTAGGCAAACTTTTAAAAGTACCCAATGAATAGAGCTGAGGTTGCTCAGATATTTTCCAAAGAAGAATCATTCAGGAGGAATTCTATTCAATAAATTCATTGGGGAAAAAGGGAAAATAGTAGGAAAGTGTTTTGAGAGAGAATCTACAGTAACTTGGTCTGTTACAGCTTATAAGCTGAGAGAACTTACTGATAAGTTCAAGATTGGTACTAAGTTTGAAGATTGGTACTGGATTATTGCTGCACCTAGTTCCAGCCAAGTAGACCAGAGCAAGCTCGGGGGTCCCGAGGAGTTTCTTTTTGAGTGCTCTCCAAGAGTTGGTAGGGAGGAACGGCCTCCCATTGCTGTTGTTGTCCAAGCTCAGGAACAGGTTCTGTCATCTAACAGTCTTGTTTTAATAACTGTGTATGGTTGAATGTTTTGTTTGTATCTTATGATATAAAGATTTAGATGATTTAGTAATGAAGTGTTTTTAGTTTGTTTAGTAATAGAATCTTTTAATGAAAAGCAAAACCCCTCCTGTGTTTTTCCGCATCCGGTATGACCAGACCGTACTCCAGCACGGGGGCGAAATTATAAATAAAGATAGTATGATGAAATTGCATAGCAGAATGTTAATGGAGTTATAGAGTATTTTCTTTGTATTGTTATTAGAAGAAATATCTTTCATTTAGGAGTAGTAATTAACCTGTACTGAATCTATCAGTCTTTTAGAAACAGAAAAAGAAGCTATATTATTTACTGACAGTAGCAGGAATGAGTAGATAAAATAGTTTTTGATACAATAGTTACTTTCAGTAATATTATCGCTTTATAACTTTACAGTTTACTTCTTTCCAGTATTAACTACTGCATGGGTAATAATCAAACTGAAAGAAAGAATAGTTAGAATCTCGATTTACTTCTACAGGTAATTCAGCTAGTAGCAGAATTCACTTATAAGAAAGTATTATATGTTATTCTTTCATTTATGTTCTACCTAGTTAAATATAAACCAAAATATACAACTGCTAACCTACACTTCTTAAGGTATTAAGAGTGTAGAAAATAGATTAGTTCCTTTACTTGTAATTTATAATTATTAACTTGTAACATAAACAAGACAATATAGATTACAGAGAGTGTTTCTATAAAGTATTTAGTACAGAAAGTGTAAGAACACAGTAATAAACAATTAATTTATTCTGTGAATATAACTAGACAAAGAATAAAGTTAATAAATATATAATGATAAAGAACAACATTAATATATATATAAATAAATTAATGTTTTATATCATAATATCAACAATAACCAGAATATAATTCTGTACCCAAAGGCTGTATCTTACAGATACATAAATACTGTATTAAACATAAAGTCATTATAAGCTGTAGGGTAAAAATTATATTTCTTTTAATATATATAAACTATATGGACTAAGTATGCAGGTAAAATACAATTTATAAGTACAGTAGTATTAAGTGATTAAGTAATGTGGATATTTCATTATAGTAACACGAAGAAAAGTATAAATTCTGTACTCAAAGAAGTAACCGACAGTCACTTAAGTACACTACAAGAAAACATGAATTTTTTTTATGTTGCAAAGGTTAAAAGTTATGTAATAAATAGTTTTAAATTTTATTATAACAGAGTAATTTATTATAAAAACAAAGCACAGAAAACCCATAAGGTATCAAGTAAATATTACTTTAGGGTAAAAACTCTTTGGTATTAATCAACTTAAATGCTCGACTTATAGAGCTTACTCAATCAACCAGTATACAACATATACAACAAGTAATGAAGTGAATTAGAAGTACAAGATGTTATTTCCTTTAAGGAACAGTAAATACATGTTATAACTCGAGTTAAGGGTTGAACCCTACATTATCAAAATTTCAACAGAGTTAATAAAAGGAAAGAGTCTAACTCTTTTTGCCTCTTGGCCTTCAATAAAATCCACTGAGTAAGACTTATATAGCCTGTACATCTTTTACAATTTTTTTTATAAACATAGTAATCAAAACAAAATAACATTTACACTCACGGCCGAAGCTGGAGAACCCTACACCAAGCAAGGGTTTTAACACCATTTAAAAACAACAAATCAAATAACCAGAATAACCAAAAACCACCAGGGTTATTCAAGCCGCGGAGACCAACCCATATTAACCCATAAGGGTTTGGACAAGGAGAAAGTGCCATGGTAAAACCAGGCTTACCCATAACCAGCAACTATTGCCTCAGCCTCTCATCAAACCGCACAGACAGAGACGGGCCAACACCTGCAAATAAAAAGAACGAAGGTGTTAAACTTGTTTTTAAAGTAAAAAGCTATGTAATGAAATAACTACTATGTTAAAATGATTTCTTTGAATTAAAGAATTCTTACCTAAAAATTTATCGTAACACGACCACCCTCGAGTAGTAAAATAACCCCCAGCACAAGGAGAATGAAACCCCTCATCTGCGGCAAAGGAGGAGAGTTTCCAACTGCAACGGAGTAAAGAAGCAGACAGCGCGATGAGAAATTACACACAGGTCATCGATACACTTCCAAAAAAAAGGAAGAAACTATCTTATGATGGAACTCTGTGCCCAATAACTCTGGATTACAAAGCCACTACTCTCAGCACAGGTCGAGGAGGGAGAAAATATCTTTTTGCAGATGAAAGGTTCAGAATGGAGCTAGTTATGAAGGTCAAAACCTGAAGAAAAACATCACAAGCCTAAATCCAAGAACCAACAGTCTTCATGACAACATTTCTCTGTCAAGGCATTCGAGATAAGCTCACAACTAGTAACAGCAAAAGGGAGACAATAAGGTATAAGTTTACTAGCGGTGTAATAGAGGGTTTATAGAGTAAACAATGGTAATTAACCTTTTGGTTAATATTAACCTCCATGGATTTGTTTAAATTTATTAAACAATAAGGTTGGGTAAAAAGATACAAAAGAAGTATTAACGTCTAAGTGGTGAATGTAACGCTTAGCATAAATGTTCTTCAACAATAAATTGTAACATAATAAGGGTTATGTCAACATTATCTTATCAAAAGATTCACCAAATAAAGTAGTTGGGCCATAAAATTTTTATTTCATGCATACTTTTAAGAACTATAGTCCCTTAAGGACATGCCTCTTTATATTTATAAAAGGGATAGGATAAATCTTGTTGCAGTGAGATATCTATCTTACTAAAGATAAGTTCTAGTTATGCTTGAAAATAGTTGTTGTGTGAATAAAAATCTATGCAACAACATTAGTATAGATTTCTCAAGTAGCAGCTGGTAGATAAGACATAAACCCCTTAAAACTTCAAAGTTGAGAAGGGAAACAGTAAAACATAAACCCCTTATTAATAAACAATACGATGTAAATGTAATTGTGCACATATGGAAGTAAACCATTGATCTCATAACTCTGCCACTCCTTACTCTGTTACTCAAATATTTGTTCAAGGCACTTGGACGCGTGACAACTATGATAGATATCAGATAATTCAGTAACCAATAAGAACTATAAATTACAGCTACTAACAAGTAAGACAGTTTATTGAGTTTACCTCATTAAGCTTTGAAATTTGTTTAGCATTTATTTTCTTACTGAGTTTTTATATTTTGCGACGAGCTTGTATTTAAATAATTTCGAATATCGACAAGTAGCACCCAAACTTCTTACCTGTAGTCTATAAGAACAGGAAAACTTTCTGCATTAGCTCGAAAGCTAAGTAAGCCCAGTTTTGCATGACAGTCCCACCTTGTGGTCGCAAAAGAGAAACAAGTTAATAAACTAAAAAGAACTGTTCTATAAAATAAACATAATCGAATAGATAATGTAGATAATGAATTGGTAACATATAACTAATTTAATAATTAGTTTACTGAAATTATGAAAATTTTATGCATTTAAAAATTTTAAATTTTTCAGAAAATTTGGGGTTTTGACATCTACAGATGGGCTTAGTCTCATTGTGTTGAGATCCCATCACCCTTTCCTAGTTGAAGAGAAATAAAAGTGTAAGGCAGTCACCTAGTTAGGTTCAGATTCAGATTCAGGTATGGCATGCATTCAAGTTTATGTTTACAATTTATTGCTATGTTAAACAATCTATTCACATTATAAGTTATGCAACACAATCTTTATGGAATATTCATAAACCATACAAGCATCCACTAAATGTAATAGAAAGATAAAATACATACAAAAAAACCATAACACATAAAACAACCAAACTTAGTTCATGATGCTGAGCTAGCCATTAAAATTTATAATTTACACTAATTCAACAATCTACAGTATTTGAGGACATAAGCCATTGACTACCTTAACTGTGGGAATTACTTGAGCTCAGCCCAGAAACTCATTGTGAGGAGTACCAAGGGAACCCCAAAGTAGCTGGCCATTGAGAGGAATTTCCAAGTGAAACGGGAAACGACCCCCACCGATTGACTAGCACTCCCATGAGGAAAAAGACAAGCATTGTATTCTGGTACTCTTGGTGGCCGAGTGACCACCTGAATCCAATAGGAATCCATTAAAACTAGGGTCCAAAAATCATTACCATATTTCACCATTTGACATACAAATTAGACAGAATTGATCCCCCACATTCTTCCTCACGCCTAAGAGGCGATCCACCACAGTTCGGGTCCTTGAACCAACACCGTCAAGACCATTCTGAATGACCCTCTACACCATAAAGGCCATACATCCTCTTATTCAGACTTAGAATCATACTAATCTGAGCTAGACCTGCATACTGCACCATCTAGCCCCATGGCTGTTGCAAACCCAGATCCATTTTTTGGCTTAGTGATTGGTAGTGGATCCATGTCCACACCCCACACCACCACCAACAACTCTACTAGTGACCTCGACATGGTCATGCAAACCATCATAAGTGAGCTACCACCACCCATATTGACCAGTGAAGTTGTCCCACTAGTAACACATGGGATCAGTGTGCCTTCCACCCACACTATCCCACTTGGCATACATGGGGGCAGTGGCCCTTCCACCTATAGCACCCCTCCTGTCACACATGGGGGAAGTGGCCCTTCCACTTCTACATCTCCTTTTACCACACTTTGGGGCAGTGGCTCGTCCACAACGGTGCCACAAGTATCCCTAGTTATGCAGGTTCCTCATGTCCCTGCAAACCCCACCACCATTGCTACCCCATCTCACATCAACCTTGGGTCAAAACTTCCTTTCATGGCATGTCTCAACTTTCCTGACTTGGCTCGGTTAACAAATGACCCTATACACCATCAAACGTTTTGGCCTCCCATGCCAACCAAACTTCCCTCAAACATTCCCAAGTTTGAAGGGAAGGCAGAGGAGTGCCCCCAAAACCACATCATGATGTTTCACTTACGGTGCTCATCAAACATCATCATAGATGATTCAATCAAACTTTGACTGTTCCAACGCACCCTCACAGGTGTTATAGCTAAGTGGTACATCGAGCTACCACAAGCCAAGTACCCGGATTTCAACTCCTTGACTCTCATGTTCCTGCAATATTTCCAAATCCCCATTAGATACGACAAAGGGGTGGATATCTTGTTATCTTGCTTCCAGAATAATGTGACCCACATAACTAACCACATCCATGAGTGGTGCTGATGCTGTAGTTTGTACAAGATTCAATTTGATGACAGAATCCTACTGAATTGGTTCCTAAGAACTTTGCTACAACCTATAGCAAACAATGTCGCATCCGAACTTCCCCAATACAAAGAAAAGGCCATCTTGAAAACCCAACAGTTTGATATAATCTATGCATAGTCTGGATACCTTTACACTGTCATTCCAGACGCTCCCCGTGTAGGAACCTCCTATCGGGATGCACCGAGGGAATCCCATGCCGCATATGGCATCATAGGTTCTATCTCCCACCAACCACAACACCATTCGACACCACCTGCAATACCACCACAACCAAACAACACCCGTAGTGTTCCCTACCAAAACCAAACTCCAAACTATGCAAGAATGATGTCCCAGTCCAGAGCCACAACTTCTTATACACAACTTGCGCCACCACAGCAGGCCCATGCATTAGCTTGGATGACACAACAATACGTGGGACAAATTCCCACATTTGTGGCACCGACACCCACCCAAGTCTACTATGCACCATCGGTTCAAGCTGCTCAATCCCTCGCCCCTTATTCACCTGCTTCATTGGGATAGGTGTTTGCATAGAAAAACCGTCCCAACCAGCCAGTCCCCAATAACCAACAAGGGAAATCTAGGAATAACCGACCTCAAAACCAAGGAAACAATCAACTACAGGGAGGAAGTCAACAACCAAATCCTCCCAACAATGCTGCGGTGAACCGGCCAGCCCAAAATCCTCAATGACCAAATGCACCAAGATGCAACGCTCCATTGTGTACAAACCAACTGTGCACATTATGCGAGGTTTATGGGCACTACACATATGAGTGTCCCTTCATGGGTCGCACTAAGCAGGCCATTAGGAATGAGGTTCAACATGCCACCAATACAACAGACCAAGCCCAACCCAACCTGACACCACCAGGACCTCCTCCTATGGTGCTCCAAAACCCATTACCAGTCTAAGGACTAGTGGTAACTGTACCCCCTCCCCAACCCAATCCCAATGCCTCAGGGGCACCATTGATGGCAAAAATAGGTGTTCACCACTTGCTAACTATGACAACTAAAGAGGTCAACTTATAGACCAGACAAAATCAGTAAGAAACCAGCACTGAACCCACTGACACATTAGTGGCATCTAAGTCCAAAATAGCTAATGGACCTCTTCAGTTACCCCCTTTCCCTCTATGCCCCCCATATGGCAGGTTTCCAACAACGCCATGGCTAGAGCTACTGTCAGCTACACCATTGTGGATGATTTGGCCCAAACATCTACTACCATGTCCTCTCTTGAGGTACTCAAAAATTGCCCAACACAGCGGAAATCCTTACTAGCCACCCTTGGTGCTGTGGACCCCTCTGAATCCAATTTGATCACATTGGACATGAATAATGGAGAACTATGGATGCCATCAACCATTTCCTTCTAAATCTTAGTGTCTATCCAGAATTTGGTCATGCATTGGTGCATAGTGGATGAGAGGACATCCACGTGCGTTATGTCTACCCTAGATTGGTAGAAGCTTGGATCCCCAATTCTGCAACCATCCTCTATAATTCTATGGGCTTATGATGGCCATCCCACTAAAGCCCAAGGAATCCTCCCCCATGTTCCCATCACAATAGCCAGGAAAACAATACTGATTGACATAGAGGTTTTCAATTTTCAGTTCGACTATAACCTTCTCCTCAGAATAAGTTATATGTATTCCATGAGAGTCGTAGCATCAACTGTTTTCCATCTCATGATGTTCCCCCACGAAGGGAAAATCATGATGGTTTACCGACTGACTTATCACAATACACAAGGGCTAATGACACCTGCCAGTGTTATCCCTATGATCAACACCATTGATCCGCAAGGGATAATTGCACCCGCCAATGTTATCCCTACAGTCAACACCATGGTTGACAACATACCAGCCTCCCCATTGTTGAATGTGGGACCTAGGTTGTTTGTCGATACCACCATGATGGATTCTTTCCCCTTAGTGTCACCACCACTGACACCAAATGAGACTAAGCATTTTTGCATGGTCTCATCTAGTACTGTTGCACCCAAACATCAACTGCAGTCGTAGCCCCAACCATAACCACAACACCATCCGTAGCCCCAACATCATCAGCAATCATAGCATCATCACCAGCCGCAGCATCACCAACAGCCACAGCATCATCCATAGCCATAGAATTATGCGCAGCTACCACCACAACCTCACCCCCACATGCAACCATCAGGGAGTTATCTGGGCTCCTCCCCAGTCCACACAATTCCCTTCCTCTTTCCCCCGCCTAGTGTCATGAGCAAGCCAGTAATGACTACCTTAAACTTACCCAATTTTACATTGGGAATTCCCATGTGGTACCTAGATCCACCAGCTCAACCACCAATGCCACAGGTAGTCTTAACTCCCATGCAACCCATTGCAGTTGAATCTCATCCTCCACCCGGCCCGCAAAAACCAGCCACCACACCCGTACCCACACCACCCCACCCAAAAAGGGCTAGGGGAAAAAACATGAAAGTTACCATTGAACCTTGACAGATCCTACCTTGTGCCATCTACAAAAAATAGGGCCATCCAACTCAAAACTGCCCCGAGATTCCCATAATCCATGCACATTTGGATTCCATGGATACAAAACAAAACCTCCCCATGGTTTAACTTCTAAGCGGGCCAATAGTGAGAAAAAAGTCATTGAGAACAAACCATGCTTGTACCCTCTGCAATTTGTATGGACACTATTCTCACCACTGCCAAGACTTGTCTGAGTTTCAAACACTACTACATTTTGACCAAAAATCCGACGGCTGTCATGTCGGATTTTCGACACTTCCCTGTCGCATGTACGACACTTTGGTTTTTTTGAAGCGTCGGAAACTTGTCGTTGGTTAGGCGACACTTAAGTAACCATCGCTTAAGCGACACTTAAGTAACCATCGCTTGAATTTACATCGTCGGTTATCCGACCCTTATTAAGCGACAATGAAGAATTTTTTTTTAAAATATTTGCATCCCCAGGCGTCGCTTAATCGACGGCGAGAAAGGGAAACTGTTGGATTAGCGACGGATTTTTTGAATAACTGTCGGATAAGCGACCTAATTAACTGTCGCTTAAGCGACGGAACTAAGGGCAACTGTCGGATTAGCGACGGATTTTTTGAATAACTGTCGGATAAGCGACGGTTCCTAAGCGTCGCTTAAGCGACGCCTGATGAAATTTAAAAATAAAATAAAATTGTGAAACATGCTACCTATCAAATTGATTTCCAGTCAAACTTAATTCGTCTTAGCTGTGTCGGCCTATCCTAATCCTTGGCTCTATTATTCAGGGATCGTGTGCATTATTAACCGTCGATGCATTATTCAGGGATTGGATCTATTGACTGTTTTTTGTTAAAAAAATATAAAAGCATGTAAGAAAACATAACATCATGCTTGTTGGTTCAAACTTCAGGGTTTCAGTTCCCTTCATCTGATCGGTTGGAAGTGCAATGCCCCCTGGGTTACTAGCCATATGCTGTAACAACCGAGTTCTATAATGCAGCAATCTTCCAAAAAGCTATAAGCTTGGGCAAGGATCGGCATAGTGCCAAAAGCCTATAACGGAACAAAAAGTATAGTATCAGTATAGCAAAGGAGGATAGGATTAGATCAGAACAACAAATCCCCAAAATATATAAGCATTGCGAAAAGCATATTCCCAAAGATGTTTGAAAATACCTTCAGCTTTTCTTGCAGTTTCCTGGGATCTACTTCTTCACCTTCACTAAACATTTCAAATGAAGCCATTGCAAGCTGTCCTAGGTACTCTTCAAACAACTCACTTCCAAACAGCATAGAAAATACTGCTGTAGGATCTAACATGGCTTCCGTGCATTTAACAATTATTGCATAAGACAATATCAAGGAAAAATACTACTAGATGATAAAATGAAGTCAGCGTATGCAAAAATAAAAAACAAAGTTCCTAGCATATAGGCCATTGCAATTTATTATATTAATCGGACAAAAACCAGCTGATCACATTGCAGAGAGCACCTGAGAAATATTAGAACATTTCCATCTAAACCTTTACCTGCTAGAAAGAAATTCATCATAAACAATAGCCTATAACATTCCTTAAAGGTTTGAAAAGTGATGAAGTCGTATATATAGAGAAACAATTTAGAATCCTGGTTATACTATAGTATAGTATCAGTATAGTATCAGTATAGCAAAGGAGGATAGTATCAGTATAGGATCAGTATAGTGCTATAAGCAAACAA